>VURO01029969.1:48397-63242 GCA_015108175.1 Pelvicachromis taeniatus | reverse complement strand
CTTCACACAGCTATTGAAGAGGAGTGGACCAACATTCCACAGGCCACAATCAACAACCTGATCAACTCTATGTGACGGAGATGTGTTGCCCTGCGTGAGGCAAGCAGTGGCCACACCAGATACTGACTGGTTTTCCTCAATGACCCCCCCCCCCCCCCCCCCAAGGCAAAATTGTGCACATTTCATGGTGGCCTTTTATTGTGGGCAGTCTAAGGCACACCTGTGCAATATTCATGCTGTCTGATCGGCACCTTGACATGCCACACCTGTGAGGTGGGATGGATTCTCTCGGCAAAGGAGAAGTGCTCACTAACACAGATTTAGACAGATTGGTGAACTATATTTGAGAGTCATGGGTCTTTTATGTATTTAGAAAAACTTTCAGATCTTTAAGTTCAGCTCATGAAAAATGGGAGCAAAAACAAAAGTGTTGCGTTTATATTTTTGTTCAGTGTATGTTCCCTTCCAGATTAAGATCATTTCCTTTGATAAAATATATACACTCCATAGTATGCACAGGTAGTCCCTGTGAGCCAAAACCTCAGGCTTCACACTGCTTTAAACACTCAATTTAAAAGTAACTTTAGCAGAAACACATGAAGTATTAACCAGATTTTACAGAAATGCTTTATTAAGTGTTCGGGGAAATGTGCTTTTTCTGGAGTCTCGTCACATTATATAACATTATATAACATAGTCTTCTTTGTTTCCCGACCCATCCCACAGCTGCTTGCCAAGCATAGTAGAGCTATATTTAATCACAATCATAAATCACATCTGTATAAAAATATGTTTTATGGTCACAGTAGGAGTCCATATCATAGTATGGTTAGATTGAGGTTTGTCATTTTTGCGCTGTAAAACCATTTTCAGAGGAAATACAGCAGCCATAATGATCCACACACAAAAAGCATATTGTGCATCCTACTCAGTGTGACCTCAAGAATTCATGCTGTGACCACATAGGGGCCTCCGTACACTTGTATGCATGTGCATCCTTTTTAAAATGATGCAGGAAGCGACAGAGCCGTCGGACCTGAAGTTGACCTCACATAAACCTCATGTTTTCAGTCACTCCTGAGGCTGCTCCAGTGAACATCCTGTTCTTCCAAACAGCTTTTAGGTTTGTGAAAGTATGCATGGCTCACCAGGACACAAACTCGTGCAAACACAGGAAATTATTCAGGCTTTTAAGAAGACATGCAATGGTATTGGTGGCAAAGTGATTAATCTAGTCTCCAACAACCCAGAAATTGAGTCATGGGACTTGCTGGTGACTACTCCAACAAAGGTGTTTGGTGGGCTAAATATTGCAACTTGATCATTTGGTTGTTTAAAATTGATAAAAAGAAAGTATCAGTAGAAAAAGGACCAAAGAGAGAATTGTATATGGAAAATTACACACAGAAGAAGCAAATCTATATGCAATAAAGCCTGCTTTATCATAATATTTCATATCGACAGGTAAGCCTCATGGAAAAAGTAAGTACATGTAGATAGGTGTGTTACACTATTAAATCTATAAAATAAAATCACAGGTATGCCAAAGATCAGAAGTTCCTTAGAGATTGACAGGTGAGCTGTGTGTGTTTTAAAGAGCTCTGCAAGACTAAGACCAGAGAGCTGGATGCAAAGAGAAGTCTCCAAAGACACCAGAAAGTAGCTACATGAGTTGCAGGTAACTCTTGCCACTGATGGTCCTTATAAAAACTTTCTTGTCTAAAAACAGAGTAACTTTACAATTTTCCAGTGAATATACAGGTAAATAACAGGTCTCTGTAGACAGAGTGCACTGGACAGAAATCAAAGAATAATCACAGATATGTGTGGCACACATCAAAAAGAAAGTGGAAGAAATGTTGAAAGGTTAAAGGGTTAGACTTTTAAAAAAGGATCCTGAACCCACAGGAAAATCCACCAAGGAATGGCTCAAAGCAGAGGAGACGGGTGCCACATCAGTCTAACTAAAGTAGATATTTGAAATAAAATGCATGAAAACCATCAGGTATTAAAAGGTGCTCAGAAGCCTAATGTCGGAGACCAAAAGGTAATGGCTCATGCAGCCAAGTACTGTATGTGGTTCCTTTTTCTACAAAAGAAAATTATATCCAATCTTACATTGTATTAAATAAAAATTTTCAAAAAGAGTCATTTTCCTTGTGGTGGTGCTTTAAATATACTACATTTATCTCTAAGTTCTGTCTGAAATACTTTTAAAATGACTCTTTCTCACTGAGTGTCGCCCAGTTTTGGAACCTCTGTTTTAGTGACTATGGTAGATGAGATTTTCCTATAGCTTTTACCCAACCTTCCACTTCTTGGTGTCCATGCCCAATCTAGAACCCGTTCGTCACACCTCCACCCAAAGAAGGCTGGTGCCAATGCCAAAAGCTGTCAATGCATAAACTTTTTTGATGCTCTGTTCTCCAACCTGTGGAAATCTGGGATGGTTCTCAAAATCACACCTGCAGTGCAAGATAATAGTGCAAGAGTTTAAAAACATTAAGTGATTATTGTGTGTCCAGTTTTTAAAAAAATACAACAATTTAAACTATAATAACTTTTCCCACACACTGGGCTCTTCTCTTATTTGTCACATTTCCTGTAGTTTTCAAGCTAAATAAAACTTTGTACGGTTATGGGAAATTACAGTAAAACCACCGATACAGTTGGGCAATGACTCAGCTATAACCCCACTGGTCTCTGTACTGTCCCATGGTTTGGTTTAGGCATTTTCAGAGCTGCTGTAAATGCATCGGTGAGATGCAGAACAGATTGAGAAGCAGACTTGCATGCTTTGTCACTGACCACAGACCGTTCACACAATGCTGAACCTTTCTGTCTGACGGCCAGTCAGCACATTTCCACCTATATGTGACAGAGTGATGATGTGATATTTTTTGTAAACTATTTCCATCATATGTGGATGTTTAGTTTGATATTTATCCAAACCTCTACTGCACCATCTTCCCCAACCTGAAGTAGAGTTTCACCACTGGATCATTTTATTGGTCCCTTACAAAATAGTGGAAAAGCACAATTATTTTTGAAATTCTACAGAGATAAAGGTCTGCAGGGCTCAAAACGGAAACATCCTACAAAGTTCTTTGAAAGACCTGGATAGAGCGTCTGCACGGGCAAATGTAAGCACACATTCTGTTTAAACGTGGTCTTCTGCTACATGTGTGAACATGTGATTATGCGTTTAGACATATGTGTTTTAGCTCTAATTTGAAACGTGCTTGAAGGAAGTTCCTTCTTGAGACTCCAGCCCTCATTGGATCAACCTACAGTAATTACAGACTTCCAGGAAGAGGAGGCTGGCACTCCCAGCAAGCAAGCCTGAGCCAAGAGGCCCTTTTCTGGGGGAGGAATTGGCCTTACATGGGCACCCATCTGTAGCCTGAAGCTACCCGTACTGACCTACAATAACCTCACGCTAAACTCACAGGTTGAGGGTGATTGTATGGATTTATGGTTTTGAAATATGTTATTTGGAGAGCAGAGAGAGAAGGGACAACAGAGAGCTGAGGTAGGAGGATAGGAGTGGTGCTCCCAAGTCATGTGGCACTGTTACACTGACACTCAGCATTTCAGTGATGCCCATGATATTTACCATAGATAAAGTCTCCAAAGATAAAAAACCTGATGACCTTTCCCGTAATTCAGAAAGCAATTTGTTCCGTCTCACATGGAGTTGCATGTTCTCCAATCAGAACACATGCATGTTAGGTTAACTTGATTGTAAACTAGTCACCTGTGGCCTGGTTACTTGCCCTAGTGCACCCCAACCCTCACCCTATAACAGCCTAAATGGATAAACAGTTTAGAAACTGGTTGAAAGAACTTTTCTGTGTCATATCACCTTAGTTAAAAAAAAACACACACACACAAAACCTGCACACATTTTTAAATTTTATTCCGTTTTTTTCTCAAACATGTTGATGCTACAAAATCTCTACACAGGAGAAAATTTCTCCCCTCATAATAACAGTTTTTCTCTGTTTAGTGCCACTACTTTTCTCCATGCAATCTGCTAACTAGCAGGGTAATAAGCCTCACAGCAGCCTCACAAGTGCGTGACTCACTGATGTGTCAGAGTCAGGTCAGTGTTTCTTTCAGCTAAATAAACTAACTCTGGAGTAATGGAGAATATGCTTGTCTTTAAGAACCAGCCGTAGTCTGTCTATTTTCACCTTGTTTTCCATGAGTTGTACTCTTGCTGGACAGATGATGTCTTGTCTTCTAGTTACTGGAATCAGCTCCATGTTTGAAATCCTCACCTTTGTATTGAGTGGGTGGCTCCCAAAAATACTCCACTATATAAACATGTGTTTAAAAATGTTACTTAAGGTTACAGCTTTGCTGTTTTTTTATGAAATCATAAATAATTACATTATTTCAAATGTCAGGGAAGTCAATTTTACCCTCATGAGATAACATAGTATAGTATATAGATAGTATAGTATAATATATACAGTACATATGCAATGCAAAAAGACACAAGTGGAAGATTATAAACAGTGGAAACCATAGGAAAAATGGTTGCAAGCCAACCCGCCACTGTAAACTGCCTCCTGTGTGTGTGTGTGTGTGTGTGTGTGTGTGTGTGTGTGTGTGTGTGTGTGTGTGTGTGTGTGTTTGGAAACTTTGGAAAATAGCTTCACCTGATCCCCTTAAAATTTTCTAGAGTTCGCATATTAAAGGAGCTAAAGTGGCATCCGCCAATTTAAAATTAGCCTGCACAGCAATCACAGTGGTTTTCCAGTAAAGCACATGTTTTCGTGCCACAGAAGTAGGGATTAAGGCAGGGACTTACAGGTGAATCTAACATCTGTAAGTCCCACGGTGTTCCCTTAAACTAATATCAGAAATCTGAACTATTAGAAACAAAACCAGGCACAGAACTGCTACTCCCAATCCAACGCATAATTAATAAGAAAAACTGCAAAGACAATGGACGGATAACACTATCTCTCAACACAGTGAGAAAGCGAGAGACCAAAACACCACCCGGCTCATACTCCACCTTTTCCAGCCTTATTTGCATGCAGGTGAGCCTACAGCCAATTAGCACTGGGGATAAAATCAGAGACAATAGCAGGATGAGGGTGCACATAACATCCCTGCATCCGCGTGGGTGAACAGTCACTGATATGTAAGCAAAAGTCCTGCAGTGCTGCTTGAATGTGTTGACATGAGGGTATTATACAGAGAGCACGAGACGGGCAGCTAATTATACACCCTTTAATATCAGGTTGGTTGTGGGTTTGTGAGAAGGTTTGGGTGGATGCCTCATAGATACAGTTACAAGTAGTCTGTGTGTGTGGTATCCTGGTTTTAGGATTCAGATTAGATCTCACATTTTATAGAGCTTAAAGCAAATTTTATGTTCTCCGGTTTGAGATCAGCATTAATTCATCACTCTGTTGTTTCCTTCACCTTACACGTGACAATGGCATTATTAACTGATTTATGCAATGCTGAGTGCGAGCTTTCCAGGGATTAGCCCCCCCAGAAGACCAGACAGAGACGTTTCATTTGGTCACGCTCTGATGGTGTTTACAGAATAACTCAGAGTGTAAAAGTTTTATTAGAGGAAACAGTGTCTTTTCTTAGGGGGTTTTATTAGCTTTACCCATTTTATTCGATCTTATACTGCCTCCACAAACCTACTATTTTAATCACAGATGGCTTTCTTGTTGGACTTTGTTCCATTTCCTGAAAATTTTAGAAAAGCTGGTAAAAAGAAAAAAAATTGGAGAGGAAAAAAAAATTGTGGGAGAAAAAAGTAGGAACAGAGGTTTAGCTGCAGTGTTTGCATGCATGAAAGACAAATTTCATGCATTTTTTTTTTACTATAAATGATCTGCACTGAGTTTTAGTGAAATCTGTGCAGACATATTTGAAGCAGAGCATTTTAAATGTAGATGCATAGTTTTTTTTGTTGTTGTATTTTCATTTAGGGGTCACCATCTGCTTCCATCAATCAACCAATCAATCAATTTATTTATAAGCACATTTACAAACAATACAAAAGTTGATAAAAGTGCTGTACATAGTAAAATAGTATCCCATCCAACCCTCTGCACGTCGTCTTTACTACTACTTTATCCATGAACTTTCACTGTGGTCTCCCTCTTTTCCTCCTCTCTGGCAGCTCCATATTCGCTTCTCTGCACATGTCTAAATCATCTTCAGCTGTCCCTCTGATGTACTTGTTTCTAATCTTGCCCATCCTCGTCACATCAAAGGAAGAGTTGAGCAAAACAATGTGTAATGTGTCAACCTCTTTGTGTCATTAGTTTTTCTAAATTATCTGAGTGGTTTATTTTATTTTGTTATTCCAAGGTAAGAGTATGTAGGACACCAGAAAAGGGTTCTCAAAGTTAAAGTTGTGGACAGCTTGTTTGTAGTGACTACATTAATCCACTAGACGGTGCTGCTGTATTCTGGAAAAAATGTACTGGACATTTTTATTCTTTTGGGCTTGTACTCCACTAACCACTAGAGGACAGCATCCCCTACTCTGCCTATCTCCTACACGCTGTCAGTAAGTTGTTCAAACATGTAATAGGTGGGTTGAATGACTGCTGTTTGCAGTTTGTCTTATTGCAGTTTCACCATTCTCTGAATACTGTGTGTGGAAGTATCTTGACTGTGCATGTGTCACCTCCTCATGTCAGTTTGTTTTCATTCATCAACCTCTGGAACATTAAGAGAAATATTGCTTATTCCTCACAAATACATGTATTAAAAGTTCAAATGACCCTTAAGAGTAAAATGTGTCTCAAATATGTTTCTGAGCTTGCCTGAAAATATGAAAGGAAGTCAACATTTTGCTAAGGTTAGACATCAAACTAGCAAAAGCATCTAATTTAGTTGTACATGTGGTTATAAGTGTGAATTAGTGTATTTTGGGGTGGTTAGGGACGGACACATGCGTGTGTCTATTGTGGGACATATCACCAGCAAACACCCAAAATGTACACCTATACTAAGAGAAAAGCCACAAGAGGTGGGGATACAGAAACTATTTTTGTTTTTGCACTGTAAAGTTTAGAAAAGTGGTGCAAATTTCCCTGCTTAGCCCTACAATGTATGTACAGTGTGGGAAATAATTATCTGACCCCCTGTTGAATTTGTAAGTTTGCTCACTAAAAAAGAAATAAACTGTTTCTAGCTTTAAGGTAGTTTAATTTTAATGGGGAGAGACAGAATATCAACCAAAGATCCAGAAAAGAAAATATTGTAAGTAAGTGATGTAATTATGTAATTATTTGATCCACAAGCAAAACTAATGACTTAATACTTGGTAGAGAAACACTTGCTGGCATGCACAGCAGTATGATGTTTGTTGCAGATGGTCACTGGGTTTGCTCCTTACACCTCAGGAGCGATTTTAGCCCACTCCTCTTTACAGAAACCATCTAAATCCTTTAAGTTTCCTGGCTGCTGCTTAGGATTTCAAAGTTTTAACACCAATTTTCTGATGGACTGAAGTCTGGAGACTGACTAGACCACTCCATGACCATAATGTGCTTCTTCTTTAGTCCCTCCTTTGTGCTTTAAGGGGGGGGGGGGGTACGATTCTATGGTACGTGTTCCTCTTCCGTTGGCTTCCCAACGTGGTAAAGTTAGTACTATGTTGATGACCCCTGATTTAGATGTTCGCTGGCAAACTTAAGATGGGCCTGTACATGCGCCTCCTTCACCAGAGATTTTGTGGACCGATGTGGTTTGCACACATAACAAGTTGAGATCAGGAGTATCTATAATTGATTTATGTGGCTGATTGTAATCTGAGTTTCACGTGAGCACGGCTGGTTTGCTGGAGATCAAATGTATGTAAATGTATTAATAAGTGAACAAACTTACATTTTCAGCACGGGCTGAAATAATTATTGTATTTGTTCACTGTATTCTTCAACTTTTCTAGTTATTTTCAAATTGAGATGGCATTTGGATTCTTGTGGTGCTGCATGAATGAACAATCAGAGGCAGCTATGTTTAGAGCTTAACAAACAGAAACCATAATTATCTGCATGGCCACAAGATGTAGGAGG
The DNA here is from genome assembly GCA_015108175.1 of Pelvicachromis taeniatus. Taxonomy (NCBI): domain Eukaryota; kingdom Metazoa; phylum Chordata; class Actinopteri; order Cichliformes; family Cichlidae; genus Pelvicachromis; species Pelvicachromis taeniatus. The sequence continues at coordinate 55,176 of VURO01029969.1, read as the reverse complement.
AATTCAGGAGAACTGATCTTTTAATGTCAGGTACAGTAACCCGAAAAGCTGCAAGGCAAGCAAAAGACAGGATGCACCATACCGAGACAAAGCATTGGCAAAAGCATTCAAGAAAACTGAAAGTTACTGAGGCCGAAAGCAGCAGAAAGACGAAGAGAGAGGGTGCGAGCTGAAAGAAGAAAGTATCAGCCAAACAACAGAAAGGAAGCGATGAGTCACAGACAGAAAGACTAAAAGACTGAGCGAGAGTCGGCTCAGTTCGCTGGTGTGGTTCAGCATGCTTCCTGTCAGGGATAATAATAGAGCTGTGTGTTCCTCTCTGCGAGAAGCGTGGGAGGAGGAGGAGCAGTGATGTGACACGTGGGAAGGATGCATGTTACTGTCACTACAGGGGAAACAGCAACATCCCCTTTAACACGCTCACACATTAAAAAACATACACGCAAACATCCTACCACTGCTCTGACTCACTGATATCTTTATATGTGGGTTACTACATCTTTACTACATCTGCATGTTTGTTGTTATTAAATGCTGCACTTGACTTATGCTTCTTATCTCATTTCACTTGTGAAGCACTTTGCAACATGAGCTGAGAAAGTGTAAAAAATAAAGAACCAAACTGACATTTTCATTACATCTTTCACAGAGTTTCGAGCCACACGTGGAAAGATTCAGGCTTTAAACCACATTTTATTCCAGCTCCCATGTTGTAAATGATGAAATATGAAAATGCAGCCTGGAGATGAGGAGCTTTGCAGTGACTGGGTCACTATTTTGTATGCTACAACATGTTTGACAGTGATAGGTGGCTACCATCACATCACAAGTGAGAAAAGTAACAAGAGAAGCTAAAGTGACTTTTTTTTAACGGGGTGTGCCGCTACTTCACAGAAATCTGCAGATAACCATAAAACCACAGAGCCGCTTATCAATTTTAAGTTATGTTCATATACAATATAACTGAAACCCCTTCTGATATACTGTGACTTTTGCATGATCTCAGATAATATTGGTAAGAAGGAAATAATGGTAACACATATTACCACAGAAAGTCTATTAAAAATAATTGCAGGCTTTCCAGCTTAGCATTTTCCATTAAAGTGGCCACTGTGGCTTTCTTGGTTTATTGGCCATCGCCCTCATTGCGGCAAACCCTGGCTGGGGAAAAAGGGACTCACACAAAACACCGATAGAAACAGCACGTGTCTATCAGGGTGAGTGACTCATGTGAGCCTGGTGTACCTTTAAAAAAAAAACATTGTTGAAATTATTATTGTCAGGAATTATTTGAAAGATTTCTTTCAAGTCTGACCAAATATAATATTTTACATGTAAATATCTCTCATTTAATTTCAAACATTTCAAAGACACAGAAAGCATATTAACCAAATTGAGAACAGTTGGTCAACGTTGGGAAATGTTTTTTGACTTACATGCCTTTCAAATGACAACATCTAAGACAGCAACTAACTCACCAGTATAGCATTTACTTTACCTGTGGAACAAAGAAGGTTAGCAGAACACAAATACACCATGTGCACAGGTAATATTAAATAAGCTTTGGCAAGATAATATTTGAAATTCCACAATAGTTAACCATCTACATTACAAGCATCTGTAAATAAACCACATCCCTCTTTCCATATGATGAGGTGACAGATAAAGGAGCCTTAACCAATGGAACCTATTAGGATTTATAAATTACAGACTACTAAATACCCTGGTGTAGATAACCATTTTAATTTTACAGTTTTTTCATAAAGTGCTTTTCAGATGAAAAATACCTTGTGTGATTCAGTAGCTTGTAGAACCACCTTTAGTGGCAATAACTTTAAGTACTGATCGCCACACATCAATCTCTCACATTGTTGTGGAGGAATTTTGGCTGACTTCTCTTTAAAGCATTGCTTCGGTTCATTGAGGTTTGCAGGCATTTGTTCATGCACACCTCTGTTAAGCATTTCAGTGGGGTTAAAGTCTGGATTTTAGCATGGCCATTGGTGCACTTGTGATCACTATCCTGTTCTATGACCCAGTTTCAGTTATGCAAAAGGATGGCTGTTGCATGACAGACCGGCATCCTCACATTTGACTCTAGAATACGTTGGCATACAGAGTTCATGGTTGACTCAATGACTATAAGATCTCTACATCGTATGGTTCTGAAACAAGCCTGAATTATCATGCATCCACCCACCACCGTGCTGAAAGCTGACGTGTTTAGTTTTCTCCAAATGTGGCACTGTGCATTTCAGTAATGTGAGATAATTAGGAATTGAACATGATTTATTGCTGTACAGAATTTGTGGTATTTGGCAGTTAGACTTTGATGGCCCATCATCAAAGTCTAACATTATCCCAGCAGTGATATGGATTAGGACCACCAGGAGTCTAGAGGCTTATGGTGGAGGTGAAGATGGAGGCTTGAAAATGAAATGAAATGCAGTGACAAGGGAGAGCCAGAGATGGGAAGTAGGTGGGCTCCACAAAGGTGTCTGTAAGGGAGAATGACAGAGGAGCAGTGAGATTTAAAGTGAAGCAGAAGCCTGTACTAGACTTTTGATGTCACAATCAACTTGACAGCATGTACAAGTGGTTTCCTTCTGTCCAGCTAACACCCCAGTTCCTTCTTTGTTCACTAACAGTGAATAATTAGATTAGATTCAGCTCCTGTCATAATTCTCTTCTAGATTGTCGTTGCATGTAGTGTGTTACCTGGAGATTTTATCTTGTGTTCAGTGCTCACCTCCAATTCCAGGCTGGTCTGACCCTTTAAATGAAGGATTTACGTTCACTTAAATTCAGACTCTCACCCTCCTGTCAACCCTCTACTATCGCTTTGACTTCCAAAAAAAACCCCCAACTGGCTATCGACTGCCCTTTTCTCAACCTGATCAAGTAATGACTCAAAATTCAATCCAGATAATAAATGGAAACATCTGGCTTCAAGAGTTAACTACCTTCCTCTTTCTGACTGACAAATCGACCTTTTGCAGCTGGATTTATAAGTGAAGGTGAAGACTGCGACAGAGTATGGTGGAAGCAAGACGTGTTTATTTGCTCACATATGTATACTGCCATGGAAAATTAATTAAACACCTTAACACCATTATGAAAACAATAAAATCTCATGTACAGAAATTCCCCACACTGCCTTAACCCATGGCATCTCCTGGAACCTTTAAATGGCATCCAGAGCGCCGGGAGAAACATTTGCCCAAACACGGAGAGGACAGAGAAAAGACAGGTGAGTGATCAGCTCTCAACAGCAACTTCTTTTCCTCTAGTTTTTATGCAAACATTTGCCCAAGTTTAACTCAACAATATGCAATATATTATTTAGACCCAGTAACAATTCTTTCCTCCTCACAGACAACCACCACACTTCTCAATGAGGAGCGAATGTGCATGACCTGGAACAAAAGGCTACCTGCTAATTATTAAAATACTCAATATTCAATAAATAAACCTCTTGTGTGCAAATAGTTATTGATGTGCAAAGCTATTCTTAAGGTGTGGTGCTAAATAAAGTGCAACATTGCTCCTAAAGTGCTGTACAAGTTACCAACATAAAAATGGTACTAGTAAGGAAGCCCTCTTCCTTACACAGACCATTGACCCATTTAAAGTTGTGTTTTACTGTTCTACGGAAGTTACTACTGGTTATGACCCAACACATTTCTACAGGTCTTGTATTTTGTTCAGATGAAAACTTACGCTGTGCTGCAATACTCTTTTTAGAGAGAGGCCTTTTCCTGCCAATCCTTTCAGTCAAGACATGTTAGTTCAGGCTTTTACAAACTGTACTGTCATGAACTTTAACATTTTACATGCTAATTTGCTGAGATTTCTACTCCTGTGTAGATTTTGCATTGTGTTAACACACATTAATGAATGCTCCAGACCTATAAATTACCAAAACAAATATTGCATGTATATGAGTTATTTCAAACTCTAAAATGCCTTCCACTATCCCCACATATTTACAGTGTTGCTGAAATGTGTGGCTCTTTACTTTTTGCTTAAGGCTACATACTTGTGCAGAGCATGAGGTAAACATCACTCTGGTTAAATGATTAAATGTCAGTTTATTTTGATACAGCCTACATGTAACCCACCATTTTCTATATTAAATTGCTGCAGAACCACATCTGTCTGATTTTAAACAGCTTCCGGCTCCAGAGGGAGAGGGGAGTGGTGTGTGGCATCATAGCATCTCAGAAAGAACAATTCACCTGTGTTGTACATTAATGAACTTCATTTTTTAAAACATGTACTTTTCAAACCACTCTGCCAACAAGATGGCTGCGCTGATAGGAGCTCCGCTCCCAACGCCTTTTTTTTTTCGCTTTTTACATTATTTTTCTATCTTTTAGCATTTGCAAAGCACTCCCACACCTTGAGTATGACCGCCACGCACTCTTAGAGCTGCGGGCCTCAGCGGGAGGGGACTCTAAACCAACTTTCGAGGCGGATGTGGCCAATGTCTTGCCCTGGATCCTTTGTTCACGGCGACGCAAAAAGGCAAAGAGAGGAAAGCGCGCTGGTGTTTTGTGCAGAACTCACCACAGACTCAGTAAAGTTCCATTCCCAAGCATTTTGCTAGCGAATGTCCAATCCCTGAGGAATAAACTCGACGACCTGCGCGAACGGGACATCAGGAATTGTTCCTTGTTTGCATTCACGGACTCCTGGCTGGAGCCAAACATCCCAGACTGCGCAGTAACACCGGACAATTTCTCCATCTACAGAATGGACCGAACCAAGGACTCAGGCAAGTCTTGTGGGGGGGAATGTCTGCTTTATGGTTAACTCTTTGTGGGCCACGTGTTTTAGCGTCTCACTGTACACCAGCCCTGGAGTTACTCTCCATTAAAGTCAGGCCTTTCTACCTGCCCAAAGAATTTAGCTCTGTGATTCTCTCACGGTAGTATATATCCCACCTCAGGCTGCTAAAACACAAGCCCTGGATGAGCTGTACAGGAATATAAATGGACTGGAAAACTCGCACCCAGATGCTGCTTTTATCGTTTTGGGAGACTTTGACAGACCCAACATGAGACAAGCCCGTCCAAAATACTATCAGCACATCTCCACACCCACCAGAGGGGACCGAGTCCTAGACCATTGCTACGCCCCCATCAAAAACAGCTACAAACCCCTCCTCCGCCCTGCCTTTGATAAAGCAGACCACAGCGCCATACTTCTGCTCCCAGCCTACAAGCAGAGGCTCAAACTGGAAAAAACGTTTTCCAGTGACATCCTAAAATGGGACAATACAGCTGATGAAGTCCTACAAGACTGCTTTGAAACCACAGACTGGCAGATGTTTGCAGACTCAGCAGAGGGTGACACCAATGAGCTTGCAGACACTGTCAGCTACATACGGAAGTGCATTGAGGACATTGTGCCTAAAACCACCATCCGCACCTACCCTAACCAGAAACCATGGGTCGGGCCAGGGGTGCGCTCCAAACTCAAAGCACACGCCGCTGCCTTCAACTCTCGGGACCCCGAGGCCTACAAAGCAGCCAAATACGACCTCATAAAGACTGTAAAGACATCACAGAGGAGGTACAGAGAGAGCGTTGAGTCTGCCCAACAGAGCAACAACTCCAGACGTGTGTGGCACGGCCTCCATTGCATCACAGACTACAAGGGGAGGAATAGGCCTGTGGAGTTGTCCAGCGCATCATTTCCCAACAAGCTCAACTGCTTTTACGCTCGGTTTGATGCAAACAACACCACACCTGTCATCCGACCAGAGAGCCCGGCAGAGACTCTATTTTCTGAGGAAGCTGAAGAAGTTTGGTACGAACACTAACATCCTCACAAACTTCTACAGCCGCATCATTGAGAGCATGCTGACTGGCTGCATCACAGTGTAGTATGGGAACTGCACCAGCCAGATCTGGAAAGCACTGCAGAGGGTGGTGCGCACGGCTGAGGACATCACCGGCAGCAGTCTTCCCCCCATCCAGGACATTTACCAGAGCCGGTGGCAGCGCAAAGCACATAACATCATTGAGGACCACACTCACCCTGCAAAAGAACTGTTCTGCCTGTTACCTTCTGGCAGAAGGTAACAGGAGTCTGCCAGCTCACACAAAGAGACTTAAAGACAGTTATTATCCCTCAGGCTGTCAGACTACTGAACTCTGGATCATAACAAATGACATTACCTCACTACCTCTTAACTTGCTGCTGTGCTTCTACAACCTGCTACAAACTGTTCAATATGTCATGTGCAATAGTACCATGTGCAATATCTGTTACCTGTATAGTGAATGTTGTACATATTTTTTTACAAAAACAAACAAAACAAAAACATATTTCTATTTATTTTATTCTATTTATTCTATTCTATTTCTTGTATTTTTCAGTACTTATATTGCATGTTATAGTAGCGAGTTGAAATGGTCTTCCTATCCAAAGCATTTCATTGCACCGTTGACCCTGTGTTAATCTGCATATGACAAATAAACCATCTTGAATCTTGAATCAAAGAGTTTTTTACATGTCCGCTTAGATGGACAGCATACATTTTGACTTATGAATTTTGTATGGAGTGACACATCAGTATCTAATGTAGCGGTTCATGTGCAAGTATACCATCAACAATGACACAAAGCTGCTGTAGTTGACTGAAAATAATGCCAGCAGGACAATCCTATTAGTTATAGATTCATTTTATATACAATAAAATTTAGGATTACAGTAAAAAAAAAAATTCTTAAAAAAAAAAAAAAAAAAAAAAATTAATAAAATTTAATTTT
>VURO01029969.1:2699-43478 GCA_015108175.1 Pelvicachromis taeniatus | reverse complement strand
AATTTTTGCACCACTTTTTTTTTTTTTTTTAGCATTTTGCACTTAAATGCCCTTTAAAAGCATTGTATCATTTCCATTGCATGACAGTAGCATCTCACCTTTGTATCGCAAAACTTGAATTGTACACGCCTAGCAACCACCTAACAATGGACTAAAATGGCTTACTTTTAAGATTTAAACCTACCACTACCATCCCATCCTTATTATTTTTTTTTTATATATGTGCTAGTTTACTACACAGTTACTTTAAAATATTACACTTGCAATGTTATTAGTCAAAATCTAAAGATTTTCTTCCCAGCACTTGCAGATCATAGTGGGGAGTAGCTATAGCTACCACTTAACCTAATAGATGCTGTAATTAAGAAAAAAAAAATATTATTAAGAACACAATTATTTTTTAAATTTGAATGAAAGTCTTTTAATGATTTAATAAACTGTTGAACTTCAAGACTGATGTGTAACTAGTTGTGACTGTGTTGTTCTCATTATAACAACAATAATATAATAAGTAGTATGTGTTAATAAATTTTGATTCAGTTCTAGTAATTCATATCAAAGAACAAAAGTTTTCACAGTTGTTTAACAGTTACCTTTGTTTTTAACACAGGGGACTCTGAATATGATTGACAACACAGCACCACAATAGATAACGTCTGCATATTTGGAATTTCCCAGAGAGGCAAATGTAGGCACGCTATCTGACTTTCCCATCAAGGCACCACCACATCAGTCTGAACTTTTCCCCGGTGACAGGGGAAACAAAATAAAAGTGAGAGTTTTGTGGGTACTCACCCTGTAAGCTTCATACTGATAGATATTGTTGCAGAGCAGTAGGATCTTTCAAGTGGTTTCAAATTCATGCAATGCATCTGCTCTGAGACCCTGTTTTTGAAGTGGAGAAGCTAAAGAGTTAAGACTTGATATTGTCCCACAAAGGCAACGAAAAAAAAACCAATATGTTGTCGGCATAAGAACAAAAATCAGCAAACTAGTGAGATTTTGAGATGTTTAAGAATAGATATTTTGAGTGCTCTATGCCATTAATTTGGGATCTTTTTATTGCTCAAACATTTTTGAAACTGCGGCTGCGGTCGCACTGCTGTATAGGCATGGATACTGTTTTCTGCAGTAGTAGCTTTTCTGTCAAGCCATGCAGCAACAAAAAGTTTTTAACTCAACAAATCACTTATATGACTTACAGATCCAAACATAAATCTCCCTTTTAGCTTCACAGTAGTTTAATTTGTGTGCGTGACCACCTGAGAAATGCCAGAAGGGGATTGATCTAAATAGTTTTTCCTCAGGTCATCTTTAAAAGAGGACATATTTTGTTTCAACTTGTTTAAATAAATAGTACATGTTGTTGGTTTCTGCAGCTTAGTATTGGAGCAGATGTTCATTTTCTTGTGCTAAAACACCCCCCATTTTCTCCAAATCAGCACCAAGCTGGGGGTGGAGCCCTTGTTCTGTTTTCAGTCTGATTACCCCCTGAGCACTAAAAACGACATGCCAAATATGCCTTTCCTGTCAAATACACTTTTAAAGCAACAGTCATTATATCCACAAGTCCAGCAGAATCATATTTGGTGTTATGCAAACATCATAGCTTATTATTTTGACATTGTTTGTGCAGTTTTTGGGAAACATGGCTATATACCTAAAGAGAATATTCATTTTTAATAATCTGGATAGACTGGCCTGTTAAATAGCTAAGAAACAAAGCTACATGATGTATTTTGCAGTTACATTTTCCACTCCTTTGTGAGCTCTGAAGCCTCACAAAGCATTTATTTGACTCACTGACAGGTCTTTTGATGCATAATGGCAGTTTATGTAATAGAAATTTCTGGTACATTATCTAGGCTACCTGTCTCTATATTAAGTTACATTTTGTACGGATGGCTAAAGAGATCACAGGAGAAATGGGAATTGTCCATGCCAACGCTTATGATACAATCATTACTACTGTAGTTTGAATTTCAACAGATAAAAAGAAAGAAATAATAATCTTATGTACAAAAAATATGTTTGCCTGGAGTAAGCAGATCACAGTTGAATTATAATACACAGCTGGTTGTCATGGAGCTCTAACATTTACACATTCATCAAAACTGTGTCACAGAAAGGAAGGAAAGAGAAGAGTCATGGCACAGCTGCACGGGGTCAGCCAGTCGTTGCTGGGTCATGTAATACTTATGAACAAACTATAGCATTACACTGATAAAACATTACCACACATATCATATCACCATCAAAGGTGCCTGAACTCCCAACACAACAACCACACCCATGACTGGAGGTCACCACCAGCCAAAGCGCTAGAAAGAGTGGGAGATCAGGTTAAAACTGGTGATTCTAAAACTGTGGGCAGGGGATTCTGGGAATTTCAGAAGTGTGGGTTAAGACTCAGGTTTGGGCCATGTAATTTAAAAAAAAACATTTTAATTTTAATCTTGTAATTTAATTTGAGGTTTTGAGATTATGTTATTTTCTCAATCGTTTTAATCCTGAACCTATCTTTTATCATAAATACCAAGGAAGAAACTTACATCAAACTGTGGCTATCAGCCTACAGACATGAAGCTGTCAACCAGAACTAACCTGAACAAGATCAAAATTAATCTATGAAAACACAAAAGCAGAAATCTTTCATTTTAGGCGCATGTGATGATTTCAGCTTTTGGCCATGCTGCAAAAAATGTTCACATTTCCAAACAAGGAATGTCGATTTCACAGTTTTTCTTTTTACATATTTCTCAAACTTAAGTCATGAAGTGAGCATGATGGCCCCAAAATGCATAGGATTAAGATGTAAACAAAGAAACAGTGCATAAACGTCTCATAAAAAAAAAAAAATAAAGCTGAAAAAGTGAGTCCCTACAATAATACAGAGAAATCCCCAAGAATCAAATGGCCCCGATGAGCAAGCACTTGGCGACAGTGAGAATGAAAAACTCCCTTTTAACAGGAGGAAACCTCAAAAAAAGAACAACAAAAAAAACACCCTGTAGAAGTGAGCTAGTGATTACTAATAAGTAACAATATTAAAGGCACGGTGGTTTGTAAGCAGACAGAGTGGACACCTAACTATATGCTTTTTCAAAAAAGAAGGTTTTAAAAATAATTGCTCCTCTTCTTAAATCGTGTGATTAATGTGACTGTTATTAACCACATTTCTTTACAAAGCTGAGTTCAATTTTACTGGCCACACCCAGTCCTAATAACTGCCAGACCTGATGAATCAATAAATCACTCAAATAGCACCTGTCTGACAAAGTGAAGTAGGCTAACATATCTTTATCTAAATTTTGAATATATTTGATGATCTGAAACTTTGAAGTGTGACAAATATGCAACTTCAAACATGCTTAACTTTAGTAAGGTAACATAAAGACAACTTTAATTTCTTTAAACATGGAACAAATGAGAGGCCCATTAATCACTGTTGACAAAATTCATGCGTCACAGTACCAAACAAACACAGTCATTTATAGAGTTGCTCATTCAATCATTGTTTCCAGTGGTCCGGCTTAGATATATCACACACACACATATTTCTTTTTTAGTTTGCATAGTTTCAACATATAGGTGATAAAAATGTTTCCTTTTGAAAAAAAAAAAAAAAACACAGTCCTAAATTTTTAAGCTTCAATTCATAAGGAAAATATATTCTATGTGAAGACTTTGGTTCAGGGATGGGAATCTCTACAAGAACCTAGTCCCAGTAACTGAACTCCTTGGAATTATTTTCTGCTTGCCTTTTGATGCCACTTATATTTATACTTGTGATACAACCAGCTGATTTCAGTTTGTGTGGCAGAGGAGGAAATAGTGGTGCAGTCTACAGTGACTAAATTTTAACAGAAATCAGGAAGAGAGAGCAAATCACTCCAAATCTCAGCTCCCTGCATACGATTCAAATATAAATATGGTGAACTATAGATTTGGATTTAAAGTATTTTTGATTGTTTATTAATCAATAAATGGCTGACTATAAAATATTTGCATGAAATAGCTAAATATCTGTGTTGTTGAATACAAGTCCAGTATGTCTCTAAGGTCTGAAAGATCGGGTCATCCACTGTAGTAGTGAACAGGCCTGAAAAGGCATTTAGCCGCTGTGCTACCCATAGATGGAACCAACAACCCGCTGATGTCAGATCCTCTCCAACCCTACCTATTTATAAAAGAAGAAGAAGCTAAAACAGCTTTTTATTCATGACGGTATTTAATTACTCGCTTCTTGTTTCTGGTGTTATTTCTGACAGTTGTTCTTCCTTTACTCTATTCTTTATGATTTTATGAATGATTGTAGTGTTTGAAATGTGCTATATGAATAACCTTACCTTGCCTTGCCTATAATAATAATAATACTGTAGTGAGAGTCATGTTTGCAAGAAACATCAGTAACCCGGCTGGTCATAGTTGTTCTAATTTAGCAGTTTGAGCAAATTAATTGAAAGACTGAGAAGGCTTAAAAAAATAACCAGAGTGTCCTCCTGCAGTGTGTCTGTAGTCTCTTCTCCAAATCAGCTGTTCAGGGCAGAGTAAGGACAGCAGTGGACAAAAGTAGCAGGTGTACGTCAGAAGGAAATATGTCTTCTTTCTTGTCAGTGCCCCTTTAGCTGGTCATGATATCTTATACTAACAACCTGAACAAAGGGTCTGTGATTCATGTGTGGTGACTGAAAGTGTCATATTTTATGTGTTTATATGTTGCTTAGCACTAATTAGTAGTTGTCTTTATCTAAGTGATGTACATATACAGTCTATAGATCCTACACATGCTAACTAAGCTAGCTAAGGTTTTCCAAAGTCTCCTATCTGCTGTCCAAATATAGTCTCTTTTGGTGCTAAGAAACCAAAATAGCACAGTATAATGATCAATTGACTTCAAAGGGTCACACACTACTGGGTGATGTCACATTGGGCTATGAATCATCTTTTTACATGGTGTCCAGAGGCTGTGTAGCAGATTCATAATACCCCAGTAAGCATAACTACACAGCTTCAACAATTATCTCAATGATCCTAAGATATGATATATGCTAAACACTCTTAGCATAAACACTTTTAGGCTCTTTTTTTAGTTACCACACTGAGAGCTATATGCACAGCAGCAGGCCGCAGGTTAGTGTTTGTTTGTGACATAATTACTGACCAGAGGAAGGAGTGGTCCATCTGCACTGTAAAGGGGAAGTTAGTTGTGTAGTTCATGCGGCATACAGCCAATGAAACTTGATACATGTGTATGTCTACACTGGTGTAAGGACTTTGTTAGCGCTTGGTAAAGATTCAAACAACTCAAACCTTTATAACCCAAAGGAGAGTTACTCGTTGTCACACCATAATCATGGAAAGGAGCAGGGTTCAGTAGTTTCTGCTAGTAAGTACACCCGCTTTGGTTGTTTTTTAATGCTGGTTTTGTATGTCTGCTTGTCTGTGTTGAATGAGCGCTGCATCTTGTGGTTTAAGGGAGGGTGTTATGACACTTTGTACATCAGCTTTAAAAAAGGCAGGCCAGGAAGTGAACTGGGCTGAAGTGGAGCTCTGCAAGGCTCAAACCACATTGATGACACAGACACAGACGAAGGAGCTACACAGCTGACGCGGCAATCCATGGGTAAGTTTCATGAAATATTTCAACAGTTTATCCAAAATGTGTGCATTATGGGCAGTTTTGGCTACTCAAGGTATATGCTAAGGGACTGCTGCATGGCTATCAGATTTCTTTAATCAAAATGAGATAGCACCCCACATGCAAGTGGTCAGATAGCTTTCACTAGTTTGTGAGTTCTTATATGTGTTGTATTTGATTTTGATGGATTAATTCACAGAACCAGAGAGAAAAGATCTATACACATAGAAGTATTCAGTGAACTGTGAGGCTTCACATGAGGTTTGCAGAGAATTTCTACGTTGGCATGTCTTTTAAATTGATGGAAAATGTTCTTTTGCTCAAATTAACAATTTACTGACTAATGACGGAAATATTTGTTTCAAGGTTGGTCTCAGTGCCGATAGCCTCCATATAACCCAGACAATCCTGGTACTGTACACTTACAAAGTGAGAGGAGATATTTTTGACCACCAACAGAAAAAATAATACTAGTCAATCATTCCAAACACCTAACACCAGTTCATAAGCATGAATTCATCACTGATAGCCTATAGCAGTGGAATAACTAGATCTGACTTTGACAAGGTCACAGGAATTTAGGTCACTTGGTACTGTTTTTAGGTTTGCATTCAGTCACTGTTTCCTTTCAGTTTCACCTGTGCTTTGGTTAGGGTTAGGTACCAAAACTATATGGTTATAGGGTTGGAAAAAATAATAGTTTTAGTTTAAATACTACTTTTAAAATGTTTAACACGTGCCACATGAGTTCCACCCCACCTTAAGGTCCTGATGTCATAGTGTGTTGGTAGTCCAAAGGAAGTACCATAGACAGGATAACAGATGGACATAGCTACTGTGAAATGATCCATTGGTTTCTGAAGTCCAGTTTTTGAGTCCTTCCATTGTGGTGTTTTGAAAACAGATATTACAAGTGAGGGGCGGATCAGACGGTGAAATTATTTTCCAATGGGTCTCCATATTTTCTTTGATGCAACCGTCTTTTTTGTCCAGCCTTGGAAGTAGCACTAGGGGTACATTGCCTTCTGACCCCTTGAAATTTGCTTCTTGTGTTGCACTTCTTGTGCTTTAAACTGTGGCTCTTTGGTGTGTTAGGCAAATGTGTTAACTACTACAACTGAGACTAAAAACTCTTTGGGAAAATGCTTCCAGAGGTCAAACCCAAGGGACGATTTTCCATTGACTTCTATAGGGATGAAGTCTTTTTGCAACCACGGGTAAACTCCACTATATCTACTGTTTGTGCTTCTCATGGAACCATTTTTAACTCTTCCGGCCGTAGAAATTATGAGCTCACTCACATGCGATGTGTCTGTTGTCTGTCCGTCCACAAGTTTGCAAGATGTGAACAATGTTTTCTACTAAAACGTTGGTCAGAATTTAATCAAACTTAAGTACTTTTTCCATTAGTACCTACTGGAATCGGCTCAATGCGACTGGAGGCGGTACAACTCGCCTTGACTTGTTTCCTTGACAATTGAGGACCACCTATTGTGCGTGAGGTCGTTACAACAATGTGGCTGAGCAGTGGTGGATGTCGAGGTAACAATTATACCTGCTTCCTGGTTTTTGGCTTTTTTTTCAGACTCAGGGATTACAGTGGGTGCCATTGCCGCTTTTCAAAAATGGTGATTTTGATTTTCTTGAAGGAGACGCACTGATGACTCATCAAGTGATGCCAATGACCAACCAATCGTGGCAGTCTGTTGACATCTTGGATTGCTTGGAACCCTGACAGAGTAGGCCCAAAAAGTACTTGGTACCAGGTACTATGACCTAATGGAAAACCCTGAAAACTGTGGTGAACCAATCGGGAATAGGAAAATCAGCTTTACACTCAGTAATAACCTAACAGGGCTTCACCCAATTTCCATTCAAGGTCAAGATCACATTTGTTGTTTTTCTTATCTTTGATGGGGGAGTTTTTTGTATTTCTTCCTCTAAATGTTAAACTCTATAGTTGTTCCCTTTCTTCTTCAAGATAACTTTTCAATGAGTCAGTGTTTTACATGTGCATAGGCTCATCACCAACAGGCAACCCTTGTTTGGTCTTTTTGGTTCTATGAATCTCTGAATAGAGCTACATAAATAAACATCAGTGCAACACCAGAAATTCAAGGTAAATGCATGCACATAGTCACACTATACTTAAATTTAGTCTATAGGTCAAAATTGTGACAGTGGAGAGTTTTTATACACATAAAAGCATGCAGCAAAGTGTGAGGCTTCACATCTTGCAGAGAATTTCTACTTTGGTATGTTTCGTTCTTTACTAATGACTGAAGTTTTTGTTTCAAGGTTGAACTCATAGGTCTATTGGTCATAAATGTAGAGGTGGGAGGTCTCCATTTATCCCATAAACAAGTTTACTGTAACACATTTTGGGAACTTAGATCAATTAAAAAGTATCTGGTTCTTTGATAACAGTTGAAGGTCTGAAATTGTCAAGGCAGAAGTTACGTTCAATTTGGAAAATTTAAGAATTACATTTTGGAAAAAATGCTACCGACACATTAAATCTGCTGTGATAAAGACATTTCTTTTTGTAGTATTGTTGATAACATAATTTCTTATTAACTCAAGCAACATAGAGGCTCGATTAGTTCTATAGTTCCACAGAAGCATATTGAAAACATTTTCCATAATAATCAAAGTCTTGTGGCTCTGAACAGTGCTAAATCTTGAGGGACATACAGTTCAATAACAGTGCCTAAACACTTCCCTTTTTGGTGCTAACACAGTACATTGTATTGTTATATAGCTCATGATTAAGTCTCATCATTTAGCCCCAGAAGTCACTAACCTAGCAGCTAACTTTAGCCTCTAGTGCAGTATTTTAGCATGCTGCCATGCATGCACTTGGTAAAAGCAATCCATCCTCTTCTCTTCAAACAGATTGTTTGCATGCATTCCACCAAAACCTGTTCAAACCAATAATAAATACAAATGTTGGTTGAGTTTCACTTATTCTAACTTAAAATTCAGGAACATGCACGTAGCTGTATAAAGTAATTTAATGCAGACTCTTGATTTAACTTTGTGCAGCCTTTATGCAGCCTGTACCAAAAATAGAAACTCTGCATGCTAATGTATAGCATTTGCTTACAGTAAGACAGAAGTGCTTTAGCCCAGAAACATATTAATATTCTGTACGCATTTCCCTTACAGAACAGAAAACATCCTCATAAGCGTTTCTGCAATGAATCATATTTCCCAGTCCTACTGAGATTTAACTAAAGCTACATGTTTGATCCATCATTTACTCTCTGGTTAATATTAAATCCCATGTCTGTTTGAAGCCATGCTAACTGTGCGGGTAGTAGTGCCACAGTGGGGTTAAAGCAAAACGTGGTTCCGTTTTTAAGTCTTTTCTGGATTTTTATGGACTAGTCTGGGTTAGAAAATGTTATAAAATGTCTTTACTCTTTGAATGACAGTGTTTGAAGCCCTACTTTGTGTGGAGTCATGTAAAACCACAGTCTAGCCATATGTGATTTAAAATAATTGCATATTTTCTTAAGATCCTTTCTAACAAGAATGTTTCTGTTGATTCATTTGTTTATTGGTACCGTTGATCTGCTGCATAACCTTCAAAAAGGAACAGATTTTTGTCCATCTTTTTGCTCTTCAGGGCTTCTTCTGCAGCACTGGTATTCTGACACTGAACATACATATTTCATCATAGTCACTCTATGTCACATTCAGCTTCTCCTTCTGTTATTAACTGGATCTACTGGGTCGTGAAATGTTGTTACAAGATATGAATGAGAGGGAGTTTTAGCAGCAGAGCTTTGTAAATGAACGACTGTTTCTCCTCAATTGTAAAAAAAGTTCTTTCAACTTTTGCATGCGTACAATAATACATTCGGTGCAAAATCTATGATAAAGGGCAATGCACTATGGTACGCATAGTTGCTGTTGTCTCCATAGTCAAAGTCAAGAGACAGTGCAGTACTCTTACAGTCAGAAGATGTTTTTCATTATATATCGATCATTATTTACAATGCAACACTACATCAATTTTCCAAAACTTAAATTGTTTTTATAACTTGCTGTGACTTTTTTTTTAACATGACATAGTTCAGTCTATTTCTCCAACATTTTTTTTTCTTCTTTACAGTGTTTGGAACATTAGTTTGGCTAATAGAATTTTTGTATTTAAATCTATGTATATTTTAAACATTATAGGCTTTATTGCAATGTTCCAGTTATTAATCAGTTTACAGGGATTCAGCCCAGTGACCCATGACTTATAGCTCTAGAAGCCCTGAGTCACACTTCCACGCATAGTGGTCACTACAGTGGACAGCTACTCAAAGGCTGTTTTCTTGTATTTGTGTCAGTGTTGATGGTATCACTGCAACATCTCCAGTGTTAAATTGACACTCGGAAGTCTATATAGGTCCTCTCTTTTGAGTGTTAAATGAATACTTTTGACAGTGTTATATTTTTAACAGTAACCTAGTCAGTTTTAAAGATTAACAATGATTAACATTGAGCAGTGCTGATTTTCTAACACAGGAAAATAACTAAAAATGCTAGTAATATTCAAAACGTATGTTGTCCACCTAAGTGGACATGTAAAAAAAACTGTTTGAAAAGTACATGTTTAAAAAAAAAATGAAGTTCAAAAATATTTTATTCATACCTAAAGATTAATAGACATACTTAAGAAAAAAATCCTGATTGAGGTTGTCATAATTCATGCATGAAAGGGTTAAGGCCCTAAAATGTTGATGGAAATAGCTCAACTTCCAGAAATTATTTCAGTTAACTCCTCCTGAAAAGCATATTTGTAAATAACAGAACATTTTCCATCTGTCAGATGAGGAAACATATAGGTATGATAAACATCAAAACTTGATGGTATGGCCACACTTGTCCAGTTGTAAAACCACTTGGTCGCCTGGCAGTTCATATATTATTTACGATTATAACAGATATATTTTCATTTAGCTTTCCCTTTGCAGTTAAATTTACACAGCACAGTAAATGAGTTTGCGTATCCTTTCCATATAATCTACTAGATAATGCAGAATAATGTTAATAATAAGGTTAAGAATAGCTAACTGGCTAACCAGGTTAGCAGAGGATTCCTTTTTCGTGGTTTCCACTGAGAAGCGTCCTACAGCGCCAGCAGGACAAGAACTGTTTCTAATCGCCTTTCTAAACACCGGTGACATCACCAGTACTTTACACTGGTATCAAGTATAGGTCATTGCTTGACTCACATACAGTAAAAGCAGCAGCCATCCTTAAGTTTCATTGGTTGTTTCTACGAGATGAGTTTTGCTTTGACCCATTTCAGTTGTGTTTTTTGCTGTCAAGCAAAGCCCTCATGGTTTCAGTCTCAGTGCAACAGGGACCAGCAGTCCCCACTTGCATGAATATTAAATGTCACCACATGTCCTTCACAGTGAGCTACAGTACTGCTACAGCCTTGCAAATCATTCTGTTTGGCTCGTACTGTACAGTGAGTTTGGTCAGCTGTTACGTGTTTCTGCAGGTTGTGTGGTTAACCTGCATGCTCGGTGCATCGGTGAAGGTCTGAAACTAATGCAGCAAGAAAATCCTGTCACTTTTTCCCTCTTCATTTTTATTTATTGCTCATATTCTAATTAAACCAGTATCTTCTCATAAAGGTTGGCATAAGGCTTTGAAAGGCACTGGTCATATTTTGCTTATAGCAAATTTAATGCTCAGCTAACTTCCTGGAAAAGGGAAATAACTGTCAGGTCAGCACTCACCAGCTTCAGCGGGGCTCTTACACAGAATGTTGTGCAACAAGACTGCATCAGTCGGAAGCTAGAAAACAGGGAAAATCCAATAATAGAATAAATTCTAATTTAGCTTTTACCAATGAATCATCAGCATCATTATAAATAAACCCTCATTTCTAAGAAATTGCATTTCTGTCACTCAGCGATTACATGCTGAAGAAAAACCAGATCTCTGGATCATTTTTCCCTCCCAAAAGTGCAAAACAGGATTTTGAAAACTAAGGTCTTTGTCTAATAATAACTAAAGTGTGTTTGTTGTTACTTCGTTAGGATGCAAACTTTCGTTTTCTGAGATCACCCCCACCACCCACAAGGGTTTTAATAATTAATACAAGAGATAAGCAATAGGTAGAGGAATGGGTTACACCAGGTTTAAATCTGGCTGATCTCATGTTTGAGATCATCTTCTCATGCACTTCTGCACCTCTGTGGCTCCTGTCACTATCTCGCATTAGTCTTTGCGTTCATTGCGCTCAGGTGACTTCCGTTGTCTCAAAATGCTGATATTTTGACTTCATTTTCATTTAAATGAAGTGGATGAACTGATGCTGAGGCGGTGAGCAAAACCCTTTGGTGTTTTGAGCATGCTGGTATGCACCACATCAGAGTATTTCTTCTGAATGTTCTTCTTCAGATGCTTTGGGGCACTACATCAGTTCGTAATGGCAGCCTCATCCAATGCGATGGATTCACAGTGTTCCCCCTTTTTAGGATAAAAAACAAATCCCTTGGCCTGCTATGTTCTAACTGTGGCCTCTTTAAATAAAAATTCCTGAAATCTGCTGAGTTAATGTATAAAATTTGGGTCAGTATAAAACATGAATTGTGGTCAGCGGCAAAATCACAGCACGCTCGGCATAAGTGGCCTGAAAAGAACTTTTAGAAAGAGATCTGAAAATAGCAGCTGCACTTAACCAGCGATTCAAACTAAATTAGCTGAGGCTTTATTGACATTTGAGGAAGGAACAAAATAAGGAACACTTCCATCACACATCAGCTTTTGCTGATTCGCTTCAAGTTGAAAATCTTTATTGATATACACTGGATTTTTTTTTTCTAGACAAACATGGCGTAACAAGGGTCGGTGGAAATCAACATCAACAGATATAAGATTTTCACTGCTTGAGATACATTGCCAGAAGAATTTACTTAATTATTATTGTGTAATATGGGAATTTAGGGAAAGAAGAATAATCTATGTAAATATTTCAGTGAATGTGCGGTGCATTCATACAAGTGCAAATGTAGGTATCCATAAGAGTACAAATGATGTCTGCTCTGTAACTTTACATGGCCTTTCACTAATGTTTGAAAAGACCGACTGAATGGCTAGATTCTCGATTTTATACACCTGTGGCAATGAGACTGATAACACCTGAATTCAAAGATTAAGAGGTGTTGTGTACATACTTTCATATTCATTGTAAATCATCCTTTTTTTTTCATGTTTAATATTTTGTTTTTCACTATAAAGCAACACCACTGTCACTGAAATTTGTCCACTCTGTTCATTAAGGTGGAGAGCGATGCGGATTACACAAATACAACAAAATACATGGTTTTACACCCGAAATGTCACTTTCAGCATTTAGTAGCACTTAAGGTGCCTTAACTTAAGGATTATTCAAGGATTTATTGAATAATCCTTGAATTCATCAATCCTGGTGAGTTTAATAATCCTTATTAAAGGATTATTGAATTCAATTCAAGTGTCCGTTTCACAGAAGGACTTGTCTAATGTTACGTTTAAAGAAGTGGTGCAGACATCACACCTTAAAGCTGCCAACCAGCACACAACTCTACAGTACAGTGCCCTTTGTTACACTTCAGCAGTAATAGGACCGCTGTTTTATACCAAATATGTTCACACTTTAGATGACCTCGGTACACAATTCCTTGCTTATTTATACCCTCGGTTGTACTGACAACTGTCTCTGGATTAGACTTACAGTGTAAAAGGAAGTTCTGAAGCATATTTATATAAAATATATTAATATACCAGCTGTGTTTTACCAGCTGTGAGCCAACAACTTGTGAGAAAAGGAGTATTTTCTTTGTTTTCTGTCAGCAGATGGCCTCATCAAACAGTTAATCAGCTGATGAGACTTCAGACCAGCTGATATAATGACCGTTTAACCTTAGCCGCCCCTTTTGATGATGGGAACTTGACAAAGAGACATTACACATTGATTGGCATAATTTTAGTTTCCTCTTTTTAGTGTGAATGAAAGCTTTGATATCAAAGTCATATTTTACAGCATCCTCACAAAAAACGACATCAATATTCCCAAAAATAGTGTGACCTACCTCTTCTTTAACTTGTTGATTTGTAGTGTTGCTCTGGGCCTTCTGACTTTGACATCTTGCTAACAGGGTTGCTACCTGTTCGATTTGCAACTGATGCAGCTGCTATGACAGGCAGATACGGGCATGATACTACATATAAGGAGCATCCTAAATTAATCACAAAGTGGAACCTGATTCGATCCATACTGACATGATAGCGTCATTTTTAGTCATTTTTAGTCATTTTTAGAGGAATAACTTAAATAGTTTCAGCTTTTTTTTGCAATATGAACACACTTTCAAGTAGTGTACAGGAGGAGCATGGTGGTTTTAGACATCATGGTGCTTCCTGTGTGTTCACGGTAGTATCGTGGGGAAAAAGAAGCCAGAGAGTAGCCTATAAAAGTTATTTTAGTGAACTAAAAATAAACTAAAGGCTCAACCCAGCCTTGTAAAATTAAATTAAATTAAAACGAAACTAAAATATGGAAGGCTGAGTTTTTTGTTTTTATTTTAGTCTTTAAAATTTGTGAACAGAGAAAGTTTGAGTTTAGGATAGAGACATTTACGATAGAGGTTCAAGCTCAGGCTTCAAACTAAAAGTTGGGCTGGATCAACTGACCCTGAACCATCCTGTAGCTACACTGCTACAGGCTCAGGCTGCTCAGGGGACTTCCCACGATGCACTGAGCCATTCTCCTCTAATCACCTCTTTTCTCACTCTCACCAGTATTCTGTGTATTCTGTGTTTCATTGTCAGTTTCTCTGTGCTTCTCTTTGCGCTCATTTTTTCCCTCACCTTCCAGTAGGTTGTGGCACATGGCTTCTAGTGGCAATCTCTTCCCCACCATCACCAGCTTCTTACTGATGTACTCTAAGCAATATCTAATTGACTGGTTTATTCTCTCTGTCTATTCTTTCAGAGTCTAGATCAGGGATGTCAAACTCATTTTGCATGTATAGAAGAAGAAGTGCAATTGCAACACTATGCATATATATGCAAAAGTAAATAGAAAAAAATATCTGTCAGCGCGACTCGAAGAAACAGTTCTGGTAGGTAATTATAAAGCATTACGTTTTTGTTAATTCACAGAGAATAACCCTTTTTGTTGTCGTTGGTGGTGGTGACCTGTTGTAAAAAACAGAAATTTCTAAAGTAGATAATTTAATAAT
Organism: Pelvicachromis taeniatus; assembly: GCA_015108175.1. Classification (NCBI taxonomy): domain Eukaryota; kingdom Metazoa; phylum Chordata; class Actinopteri; order Cichliformes; family Cichlidae; genus Pelvicachromis; species Pelvicachromis taeniatus. Next base: position 28,598 of record VURO01029969.1, on the reverse strand, counting down.
TTATCTATTATTTTGTTACTTTGGTGTAGCATGAATGGCAACGGGGAGGTCTTTATCAGCAGGAGAAGCTGTAAAATCAATTTTTAAAGACCAAAATTTATGCCCTCCTTTACTTTTTCCAAAAATGTCCATTGGGCTGGATTTCTGTCTCTGTCGGCCGGATTCTAGTCCCCGGGCCTTATGTTTGACATTTGCAGTGACAAATGTATGCACTGCAACACCCGTACATCCTGTTGTTCTTCAAGCTTTCTGCCTAAGCACCTTATCTGTTTTATTAAGGCCTTTTTAGTCTTCTATATAGTGCCCACAGCTCTGTTTCAGGGTGTGTTTGCAGACACGTTCGTGTGTCTGCGTCCGTGCGCTTGACCTCTGAATTGTTCCAGTCCTGTGCTACGGAAAGTCCCCCGGCCTCTTTCACAGGAGCTGGGTGTCCAAGTGTGTGAGTTGTGTGTTTGCAGAAGTGTGGGCTACAAGCAGCAGCCTATCGCATGCTGACTTTGAGGAAGCAGGAAGGAACATGCTGAAAGCAGTCGGCCAATGAGGTGCCAGAGCTGAAGGAGGAGCCCCCTCAGGAAACGCTTGGTGGAGTATCAGGGGTTCAGATCATCAACAGACTTCCTAATCGACACAGCTGATTGTTCTCTCTGCTCATCTGTCCATTTCTTTCATTTATTTTGTGTTTTTTCTTTCTTCATTAACACCTTTCTCCAGCTCCAGTTTCATTCATCTGCATTCTGTTTTTATGCTTCAACCCATAACAACTCTTGATGATTTTGAATCTTTGACTCGATTCTTTCTACCTTGAGTCCATTCAACCGTGTATCCGTCTCTCCACGTGGGTTGAAAATTATGGTGGTATATTATTCTGTACTGCCACTGTCATGTCCGCCGACATGTCTGCTCCTTCGGTAAAGAAGAAGTCGTTTGCACGGAGCTCCAAACCAAGCACCAGGATGTGTATTCGGGAACAAAGGGACATCATGTAAGTTCAGACATTATCCTCACTGCTGGGTCTGACATAGCTTTTCTGGTATCTTTATTTTTTCACTCTTTTTGGATGTGTCCCTGAACACGTTCTCACCAGCCTGAGTTTGCTAATCAGCTCTGAGCCTTGTTTGAGGTAGGGACTATGTCATTGGTTGGTTTTTGTGTTTATCAAGTGGCGGCTATCTGGTATTTAGTGGTTCTTTTGAATGATCTTGAGTATCATCGTTGGTCTCAGGTGTGCAAAACTACGCAAGTAAGAGTGAGGTTTGCTGTTTGATCTGGTTGTTACAATAATCTAACTAAGGAAATTTGAACTTCCCTGCTGCCTGAAATGTGTAAACAAGCAAATTTAAGATAGAGAATTTCCTCAGTGAAGTTCAACATTTCAGACTAAAGTACTGAGAAGAAGTTAAATCTTGTTTAGAAGTCAGAAAGTCTGAAGCAAACATCTACATTGCTCACCCTGCATTTGAAACAGATGAATTTTACCACTTTTCAATAAAGCGGACGTTAAGTTGGTTTATTTTGAGCAACACTTACGAGGGTGTGAAAGTAACCCGTATGACACTTTTAACATTCCCTGTCCCTGTGCAGTCAAATAAAAAAAATCCAGCAAGGCAAGAGGATCAAGTAAATACTGGACAAAAGAAGATATTTTAGTTGATAAATAAAACAACCAGGAATAAAAGATAAAAGCATTGATGTAATATTTTCTCCAGCAGAGTGGACAGAAAAGCTTTAAACCTGTGACATGTAAGGTTCTTACCCAGGAGCATACCCAGTGAAACTAGATATGATGCAACCAAATTACAAAATAACATGACAATACACTGCACATTAGGTCATGTCCTATTTTAGAACACATTGAGCTTTACTAGGCATATTTCACAAAGTGAGTGACCGACTTTACCCACTGAAGCTGAGGATAAAAAATAGGAAAAAAAACACTCCCAAGTTCCAACAAACTGAGTCACATCATTAACAGATAGATGCTGATTCAAGAGTCCACAGTTAATGACATCATTAACTGGGTGATATATTAATGTATGAATAGAATTTTACCTGTGTCTGTTGTGAGAGCTTTGTAAGGAAATTAGGGAGAGCAAGTTCTTTAGACCTTTCTCTAGGTTTTCATTTTTGTCATTTCACTTCTTGGAGACTTGAGCATGTGTGTGAGTTGTCTAGAGGATGAACGTTACAAAACAAGCAAAAAAAAAATGCAGTTGCCTGTTTTTGTTGTTTTAAAATTCCCAAAACTTCAAAGTCACATGTTTTGGTTGGTTGGTTGGTTGGTTGGTTGGTTGGTTGGTTGGTTGGTTGGTTGTTTTAAAGCTGTTGTTTCTTATAAGCTTATCCAGCTCGCGCTTGTCTCTGAAGTAATCAGGCAAGGCCTATTTATGCATAATCTGTCTTTTGTCATTGATTCACCTGGTTATGGCAATAGTGAGACAGGTGTGACAGTCCCAGCATTTTCAGCATGCAACCTGGGTGCATTTTCCTCAAAAGTGAAGTTTTTCCTAAGACTAGCCGAGTAGTTTTTTTTGTGAAAGTAACCATCCTGATGAAAACTGCAGCAGCAGGACACAGACATGTGAGCCCACCATATCTCCAGCCTTCTAACGCGAGCTTCGCAGGAAATGGAACTGTTCTCTCTCTGCGGCCGGCATAGCCGCGGCTCCAATGCTAAAGGAAACTTTATTCATATGGGGGGACATAGGAACATTTGACAAACCAACATTATATTACCGTAAAACTATAAGAAAACAAAAACAGTTTGGTATCCAACAGCTGAAGTTAACTACAGTGTACACAAGTACACAACGTTTCCAAAACACATGTTCTCATTCAGGATAGACAGAAAATATCTGTGAAACCAACAGAAATGCTTTTGAAGGGAACGTTTTTCAATTTAAGGTTACCAGCAGAGCTTGATTTGGTTTCCATACAGAGACAGTGGTGTACAACAACTAAAAATAATCTGCGTTATCATAAGTATTACTTGCTTCAATGCTTTTTCAGTAGTAGGAATTCAAGATCCGCGACTCTTTGTTGACATTATGCAAGCTTAATGACATTAAGAAAATACTTCCTTACATGATACATTAAAACTTAAATAACCAATAAATATACTAACATAATTATAAATACAAGATACAATATATAAAATGCATGTATTACATGTATGACAGGCACTCATTCAAAAGGAGAGATTGATATTAAATCTTTTGTTCACAAAGGTTAAAACTGCACTGAATTTCCAGTATAAGATGATTAAGGACTATTTGAATTGTGAATCATGCAAAGCTACTGTTATAGAGGTTAAGAGTATGAAAATGGAGCTGGAAATTCTGGTATCGTTATCATTTAATTTTGTATATAACAAAGATACAACATAGACAACTGGGAATTCTTTGTCGAAAGAGCACTGATTTACATAACATTATGCAGGAACAACCAGTGAACAGTAACAGGGCTCAGCTACTGTAAAAATTCTCAGTCATAGCAAACACAAGTCATCAGTTATAAATCACACCTGGTGTGTTTGTGACACTGTAAACTGTAAGAGAATGCGTAAGAGATGAAGAGAGCGGCGGGTGCAGGTGAGGCTGAAAGCACGTAGGTGTGAGGCTCTAAAATGAAACTTTGGTGCCAACTTTCTTCAAAAACCAAAGTCAAAGCAGGAATGTTGTTGTTGCCCACTGAGAAAGGCACGGAGGAAGAACAAAGCATGCAAAGTACAATGTAAGTACTCGTATTTCCTGAGTATTTGCATCCAAAATAATAGCCTGAATTCAGTACAAAAACAGCTGTAGCTGTAATCTGTTTTTTTCACCTCTAAAAGCAGGCAAGCGATTTTTACCAAAGGTTCATCTTTGCTTTTAAAAAATAATTTTATATGGTCAATTAAACCAAGTCTGTTAGCTTTGGTGATTTGTCTCCTCAGAGAAAAATTCACTTTATTTGTCAGTGGAAATAAGCTTCCATGACGGTCATCAGCTGTGACCACGGTAGTTCCTCAGCATTAGAAAGAGAGAGAATGAGGAGACGTTTACGGGAAATGCGTTTTCATTTTTCGACCCCTGCCTCGTGGGGGAGGGTGGGCATGCACTCAGAGAGCAAAATCTCAATCCTATCTCTCTCCCTTCCTTTTATTTGGTGCACCTTTCTCTTCACCGCTTTATCTCTTTCTCGTTGGATTACAGTTTGTAATTTGTTACAAACAACCACTGTGGGATTTTTACCCTTTGAATCTTTACAACTGAAGACTTAGATTGTGTGTTTGTGTGCATCAGGCTGAGAGGAATCCTTCCTGCAGCCGTTACAGAAGTGTGACGGTGGTGTAGTTCCTGTTGAGCGGCACTGCCATATTTGGACACAGGAAGGAATGATGCAGGTAGAGAAAGAGGACCTGCTTTTTACTATTTCAGCTTTCTATGAGCATGTCGCTGCAGGTGTGTGGAGAGTGGTTTCTGTTTCAATTCTGCTTTTCCAATTTTCCGTGTTAATAAGAAACCAAACAGTCCTACACACCGGTGGTCACTTATTCTCCGAATTCAAAGGAGATGATACTGGAAATGGCCGACATTTCCACAAGCTAAAGTGCAAAAATACACACAAATCATTGTTTCTTGAGAACTAAAGCTGTTCTAATTCTTAAATAAATAAATCCAACTAGTTTTAATAGTTGACCTGCAGGTACTGGTCTCGCACTGTAGAGCTTATTATAGCAGCTCCTTGACTGCAGGAAGACAAGTTGCTACATTTCTTGTGTTTGGCTGATGATGAAATTTACATTAAGCTGACCCATGCAGATACACAGAAACCATGCTCTGGGCTTCCGGGATACTTTCCACCTGGAAAACCAAGTTAATTCAATGGCAAGGCCAAAAGAAACCCTTTTTAGCTCTGTGGATTTAAAAAAAAATTAAAATATAACAAGTCACAGTGTCTCACCATATCAGAGAGAGCTCTGAAAAGCTTCAGCTACAATAGTCATTTTACATAATCAATTATTTAAATTCAGAAGTAAAAAGCAGCCTTATAACAATACACAGAACTTGTAGCCCACGACCAGACTACCAGGCTTCTTCTGAAATTGAGCTACCATTGGTGTCCGATTGAAAGCAGTTGCGCCAACCACTTTTGATCACAAGGTGATTGCACAGATCATCAACAGGCAACCTGTCTCCAAATAGTCATGTTTCCCTGACTGCACTGAAAACACAGACAGATTGCCACTGAGTGCAACTCATCTGCCCAGTGTCTCTTTGCAGTAGAGTAGGACTCGACTCTATTGGCTGCCAGCTGGTTGTATTCTGGTTCTGGTCTTGCAGTTAAATTGCCATTTTGCAGCAACTAGGTCACTATTTTTGGAGGAATTTCTGAATATTTGTTAAAAATTCTAGACTCTGAATGTAGTTAGTTAATTCAAATGCATGTAGATATGCAACAAATATGCACTTTTCTCCAATTCATGACTAATAATTGCTATGTTATCACAAACAGATTGTATGTAATTGCCAACTTGACCCCATTCACTTGTAAACTGATAGCAGAGTGATAGCTGACTCAGACTTATTTCTGTTTTATTACGATCTTGACACAATAAAGTCACTTGACGGGTAGTGGTTGCAGACCCGGTCCATCTCTTTAAAATATCCATTTCAAAAGTTCATTGCACACTTTTACAATAAGTTTGATTGTGCCCAATCTAAAGCGTCTCCTTTCCCTGTTAACATTAGTGGACATGTTAGCTGAGCGCTCTTAATGACTGGCTCTTTAATCAATTTTTAACTTCTTTATTGTCTTTAAACTGTAAATACTTTGGCTAACTTGGCTAACAGAAGTGAGTATAAGAACACTGATGGCTTAAACCCAAAGTTTGTATTCATGTGTTCACACCTGGGTATTACAGTCACAATGAAAAAAACGTGAAGTTGAACTAGTGGAGGAACCATTGTGGTCAGTCGTAGGGGAGGTGGGGAACAGGAAGTGCACTGCAGACATGAAATGCAGCACAATGACACTATTTCCTGGATGGGACGATCTGCTTCGCCTGCAGCTGTGTCAGCGGTTTACCTGTGACATTTGAGTCAGCCTGAGGTTGTGAGCAGTGAGAGTCTTTGTTATCTGGTCTAAGCACAAAGCATGCACTTTGCGTGGACATTGGTTAGCGGCATGCTTTTTTTGTTGCAGACACCTGACAGCTGTGGAGCTCTATGACATGTAGACAGTGACGGACTGCATGCAATAAACATGATATAATTACTCATGTGATACTGATATGTTGCTACTATCTGCATGTGCAGTGAATCTAGGAATTATCTTTTTGGATATCTTCATGTAACAAGCCTTGCAGCACATCAGAAATGTGATTTTCAATTTCAGTCAAGTTATACTACTGATTAGTCCCACAAGACTGACATTGTACATTACATTCATGGAACTTAGAAGTGTTTCTACCAATTGTAACACATCATGGCTAGGGTCCGGTGTACACAAACACACAGAAACCCAATGAAAAAATTAGAAAGGGGAAGTATTCCTTCTCAGGTCTAATTTAAGTCTTTTCACATCCACGCTGGTGGAAGCATGAGGCTTTTTGACCCTGGAATACTTTCGACATTAAAGGTTTTTGTCCTCTGAGCTGTACCTTTAAGGTCCCATAATATGACGATAAGTTAGTATGAGCACAGAAAGCTCCAATAAAAAGATTTTAAAGAATGTCAAAATTTCTGCATTTGTTTTAATTTCTATTATATAACTATAAGTTACAACTTTAACTTGTCCTTCAGTGGAACATACTGTGCTGTATTCTGTTAATTAGAAATAGTTTACTTGTATTCCTTTGCAACAGCAGTGTTGTATGAGGTCACACAAGCAGTTCAGAGGACTTGAATCATCGGGGGATTTCCATCTGAAAACTGAAATAGTTTCAATTTCAATTTGAAAATGAGCAGTCAGCGTGCTAACTTGAGTCTGCCCGTTACACCATTCCAGCCTTGTGTCTTCATGAACTCTTTTGGATTTCTTCAGCTTTCTGGAGAGCATATTGGAGATGTGGACATGTTGTTTATGACTTGAATTGTATGCTCAACATCTCATAATTGTCTTTGCCTTTTTATTGTAGTAGTTTTTCCACATACATCTTCTCAGAAAGACAATTTTAGATGCTGCATGAGCGATAATTGTATTCTATTTATCTTGTCACGATATCTGCTGATTTCTACTCTGATTTATTTGCAGGCATTGAACTAAAATTTGACTTCCGTCTCACGTGAAAAGCAAATAGGCACTGGCACATAGTTTAACGGTGGAAGGTAATTTTAAACTACTGCTTGAGGCAGACATTGTGTTTGTGTCCAGAGAGGAAATGTGTTTGAATGTGTCTGGTATGTGGTGTGTGTCGCTTCCTGAGAAACAGCAGTTCTGTGATTAGCATCTCTTCAGGAACTTTAAAAAAGCAGTAGGTGAGGTGAGTGGGGTTGAAGCTAAGTCACACAGTTTTTTTTTGTTGTTCTTTCAGGATGAACTCACAGCAAACCCAGTTGTACTTGGTTTTTTGAAAACTTTTTCTGGTCACCGTATTCTGGGAATTAAATAAGTGATGAAAGAGCCACATGATGGGAGAAGCAAATGTGACATCAGCATCCAGAAAGCCTGTCAGTGTGCTGATGGGGAAACTTTGTGTTTCATTGTTTTACTTGTTAGGAAGTGACCTAATGCGACGGCACAAGGGGAAATTCTGTTTTATTTATTTGGACAGGATTTCCTTTCCATGCTGTCTCTGCTGTGCTATATTTAAAAAAAAATGTCTTCATTTGGATGCCTTTAAATATGATTTTTGAGAGCAGCCAAGTCAAGATGTGCTGATGTGGGCCACATCTGGGCCAAATATTCAGTGCTACCTGTGGGACTGGTTTGCTAACTGAGGACAAACTGGGCTACAGTGATGATCTGGCAACTTAGGTAACTTTAGGAAAACATACAAAGCTTATGGATACATGTGTCTTTTGTTTTTAAAATAAAGTTTAACGGGCATGCAGATTATGAGAGTTGAACAAAAGAAATAACAAAACAAAGGTCATAGAGAGAACTACAGAAGAAACAAGTGGGGGGTGGGGGCTTGCTATGTTCCTACTTATTGAAGTTTGTCAGTTACAGCAACACTTGTTCGTCAATCACTAATTCCCAGAAATGCCCACTACTACTTTTAAATCTGATCGTTCTCCTCTGTCAGTGGAAAAAGAATGAACCCATTTCCCAGAAAATATGTAGGTGCTGAGTGCACAGTCACATCGCCATCGTGTTGTTTCAGTTCTAACGTGAGGATGAGGACTTCATGAAATCCTTTTGCGGACGATAAGCGGTAGCTGACCTCACTCGGGCTGAGATGAGATGAAGTGCAGAATATCTAGCGAGTATGTTTGTTTCTGTCTGCGCTGAGGTCTGTGCCAGATAGTTATCAGTAAGCATTACATTGGCCCAGGCGAAGAACAAACCACAAGATGGCTTTGGTATGTCTTTGTGAAGTCTCACACACACACACACACACACACACACACACACACACACACACACACACACACACACATACAGAGATATAAAGCAGGGCAGTCGGAGGTCATAAACAGGCTGAAGCTTCACCCTGGTGATGTGTTTGAGGCCTGTCTGTGTTATCAGTTAACAGGTTTCACTCCTTCCATCTGTCTGTGCAAATACATTTTGTTCTAGTTCTCAAAGTAGGCTTCTTTGGTTGAATTATGACCAGGGTGTGATGATGTGGAGGGGATCTGCCAGACCGGGGGAGCTGCTGCCAGTCCAGGACTTTACACTAACCATTTTTCAGTCTAAACTGTTGCAATATTTCTATTAAACATCTTCATCATATTCTAACCACTCAAAACATGCAGAGTGGAATAAATCAACATGGCATATTAAATACTGCCAAAAAAATCTCACTGTTATCAAATATTTGAGAGGGATACATTTCCTGTAAATCTCTTTGGTATATAAGAGACTGAGGCGGATTTTAAATGATTCAGTTACCTGGTAACTAAAACACCTAACAGAGGAAAAGCTCTTATGCACATCCTTGCTAAATGGTGCTACAAATTACAGCTGATATTTCACTACATGAGCAGGCATGCTAATCGCTAGCGTAAGTGGTATATGTAAACATGCTAGCCGTAGGTAGTTGCATCTCTGACGTTACCTACTTCTGTTTTTGTGCTCACTATTTTGAGTGCAGTCAAACTAACAAGTGTAAGTGCATACAGTAAGCTATGATAAACCATGCTGTTGTGTTATTGTTACCCAACACTTGCTAGTTAGCTAACAGCAGGTTAGCCAACTATCACACAGTACGCTTGAATCAAACTATATGCTTCAAACAATGTCCTGGAAACCACATTTTCACTGGTAGAGTCAAAGGGGGTTCAGAAAATTAAGATGAACTTTTGCGAGATCTGGCAAAACTTCATCTTCATTGTTTTTTTACTTTTTTTTTTCTAAAAACAGACCTTCAGAAATAAGCTTTATGTCTTGAGCTCCATTTGTAATTACATTTTCCCTAAAGTGTGGGCTGTTTATCCTCATTCATCTATCATCGCCTCACCTAGTTTATTTGAAATACTCTGAAGTCTAAAGCACAACACAAAACTGAGTAATTTGTGAGGTGGCTTTTTTTAAGCAGCCCTGCCAGGATCTGCATTTCAACATCAGTAAATGAATGCATGCCCATTTAATTCTCAAGGTCTTTTTATCTCAGGGAAAGGGAGTGGATTTGGGCACAAATTCCAACTAAATCCTCCTAAAATCTTCATTCCTTAACTTCTTTCCAACTCGGGGAAGCAGATGCTGGTGATAAACTGCAAGTTACACATAAACACTTTAGATCATGAAGGAATGTTTATTTATACTACCTCTGCCCACCTCTCTCTCTTTCTATCACACCCACATTTTTCTTTTACATTACATCTTGAACACTCAAAAAAAAGGACACAGGATGTTATGCATTTCCTGCATGAACTAATTATGTTCCTTTGCTCATGCAAAAATTCAAGGCTCCATTTAGAGAGGTCCACCACCTTAGTCTGAGTGTCTTTATGAGTGAGATAGATAGATATCAGCAGAGGCAGTCAGAGAGGGCGAGTGAAAAGCAGGAACTTTGTTCAAAATTTGATGGATAGATCGCCCTCGGTTTGGATTTGATGGGACAGTAAAAGTCACAGAAGACAGAAACAAAAGGTTTCTTGTTTCTGTTATGGATGTGGTGCCAGCGATAGCTTCTACCATGTTAGCCTCCACAGTCAGCATACTGAGGGAGAACGCCGTCATTCAGACCTTCACCAAGAAGCTCAACAGGAGGTAGGCAACACCTGCATTAGGTGTAAGAGCAGGATTTTGCAGAGGAAAAGTCTTTTAGTTGAGGAACAGATGCTTCATTCTTTTAGTCATCTTTGTTCTTAGTTGTGGTGAGCTACCCAAGTCGAACAAGATTTCCTGAGCAGCTCAGTGGACACAGCAGGGCTATAACTCTCCATCTGCTAGTCCACAATTAGCAGTGTAGAGTTTCATAGCATATGGTATGTTATTTTAGTTGAGCCTTCACTTCTGACAGTGTCACAATTAGTTTGTCTTTAGGTTGTGACTTTTGATTCACAGTTAATGATTAGAGATTCCTATCCACACCAGTGACCAGTAGACGAGCATTACTCATGTTACTACAGAATTTATGACCCTATTGACTGAGTCATAAAATTTATTTAATTTAGATTAACAGAAAAATTGTGAAATAGTCCTTTTCTTTTACTCACTCCCTGTCATGACAACTTATCCAGGCATGACTGATGTGTAAAAATACACTATAGGGAGTCATATAAAGAGCTATTTAATTCTACAAAAAAATACTTTTTTTATTGTTGATATATATATATATATATATATATATCAACAATAAAAAAAAATACATGGAATAATTAATGTTTGAATGTTCCATGTGGGAACAGCTGTTGAGAAATGGTTCTGTTCAGGACTAGTTATTTGGTTTAGGTGAATAACAGGTCAGTGTATCTTTGGGCAAGATGCTGAACCCAGAATTTAACCTGCTGCATGAATGTTGGAAAGCACTTAGGCTTAGATAAAAGCTCAGTATGAATGTGTGATTGTGTGAATGAGACTTGTAGTAGAAGCTTCTTTGAGTGCTCATATGAGTAGAGAGGTGTTTTAAGAGCATTAATCTGTTCATTGTTTTATAATTCCATTTCTATGAGCGTTCAAAAACAGGCTTCACGTTTGGTTGTTTTGAGTGGACAGTCTTTAGTCTGGGGTGGTCTTATCGCCATCTCTGCTCCAAACATGTTTCAGGGTATATAGGAGGACAAACCAGGTCATTTTTTTTGTTTTGTTATGAACAACTAGTGCCTTCTAGTTTTCTGTGTGAGGGCTGGTTTGCTAGCAGAGAGGATGGTCCTTTCTAGAACAGCTGAAGTTGTGTGTTGCCTCCCCAAAGCTTCCTGGTTTTTGTTTGTTAGCTTATTTAAGCTGGCGTTCATTTCCTTATTCATTTCTGCAATCTTATGCGACTAGAGAGATTACAGTTTCACCTGACTGAAAATATTCTGTTCTTTGCTCTGCCGTAGAACCATGTCATCTCCAGAGATGTGCTGGCCGGTGCCAATGCGAGCCATTGGGGCTCAGAACCTCCTCACCATGCCAGGAGGGGTAACCACTGCAGGATACCTCCACAAGAAGGGAGGCAGCCAATTCAGCCTAATGAAATGTGAGTTGAAAATAAAAAAAATGTTTTAAAAAAGACAGACATAAAAGAGCAATAACCACTTACATTCTCGTCATTGATACAGCACTCTTTACACCACATGTTGCTTGCCTTACAGGGCCACTGAGGTACATCATCATACACAAGGGCTGCATGTACTACTTTAAGAGCAGTACCTCTGCTGCACCACAGGGGGCGTTTTCTCTCAATGGCTACAACAGGTCAGTAAAAGACATTTTCATACATTAATAAACATATTAAACTGAGTGTTTCAAGCTCAAGGGTGAAGCCTGTGCCATTGTTTAGATTTTTTTGTGTGAAGATTAGGTGCACCTTGAGGTTAATGATTCTGATGGGTGTCACTCCCTTCTGAGCCACAGAAACCCAGGCGTTTATTGTCAACTTAGATTGTTAGGCTCGTCCTTTGCACCCATAATGTTTTGTGTCCTTTTTGGGGGCTCTATTATTCTGGGACTTAGCCCCAGCAACTCTCACATCCCAACTGGTTTAATTTAAGCTTTATTAGATCATGACATCTATGTAAATGATAATTGTAGATAATAAGGTTTAATGCAGGAAAAGGTTAAGTGCTGGCTCAAAAATAGCCCTGCAGTACCAAGTACAATTGCCTGAAGCCCTAGTAATGTCAGATCTGAGCTAAAGGGTATATAAAGGAGAGGGGGGACATGCTTATAGTGGGCAGCTGTCAGGGTACCTGAAAAACTCCCCAGGAAGTAACACTTAGCACATAACAGCTGCCCCACAAAAGAGGCTGCTCAATTTGAAACCTGCTCATAGTTTACTGGGTTAAAAAAAAAAGTGGCAAACATCCCCATCAAAACATCACCGTATTTAGATTCTCTCATGTTTGCTGATTTGAGACATTTGATTGTTGAAGGGATTGTGGACATGATCAATTGGAGAGCAATTAGCATCTTATTGCATTTCCTAGTCCGTAGTGTATGTGTGAATGGGGCTTTAAGGAGGGAAGAAGGTTGTCTGATCACAGCCCAAGACAATGCCAGTGATTCAGCAATAATTCAGACTAAAATTATTTAAAACAAACGCCTTGATTTTATTTATATTTCTGCATATTATATCCTAATTAACCAAAATAAGGTTGGAATTATATCAATTACAGGGGGCTCATTAGCAGCAAGTTGTTGCTGTTATTGTACATTTCCCATGACATCAAATAATGTGGAGCACTATTTTATCTTATCCTACATTTGTCCTCTTCTTCAGAGTGATGAGAGCAGCAGAGGAGACAACATCGAGCAATGTTTTTCCTTTTAAGATCGTCCACTTCAGTAAGAAACACAGGACGTGGTTCTTCTCGGCAGCCAGCGAAGACGAGAGGAGGGTAAGAACACAAAAAATTATATCAAAATTAAGTTTTAACCTCCTGCCAAGTGCTTTACTGAGAACTTAGCATAACTTCAGAGCCTGTGAAAAATTTTTCGTCTCTACCTTTTCTGAACTATGGTAATATTTCAGTCTTTATGCTAAAATTGTTCAGGGTTTGTTTTAATTTAAATGCTGCAGTTTCACATCGTCACCTGTTGTATTTTGCTTGATGTCTTACAGAAATGGATGCGATACCTTCGGAGAGAAATAGACCACTATAACGGCAGGAAAGAGTCCCACATACCAAGGTAACCTCAGTCAATATTTCATCACAGTGTAAAAATATAGATTATACATGTATTATTGTAAGAAAACTACAGACGTGAAAAATAAAGTTTCCACGTGACTCTCTTTAGTGCTGTGAAAAACCAAGTACAGCCTTACTGCTTCTATAGGAATTAAGAGGAGCAGCCAGTTGTTGTCAATTAAATGCACAGTTAGCCAATCATCAGCAAGTGTGACCACCTCTATAAAAGCTGATGTTTTGGCAATCTTCTGGTCTCATTCAGGGGTGTGTTAACAAATCCCAGTGTTGCCAGGAATGGACGTCCCAGGAAATTCACACCAAACTCAGACCTTGCAATGTTTAGAGAAAATGCTGAAAACCAAGGAGCTACATCTCAGACTCTACAGGCCTCAGTTAGCAAGTTCAGTGTTAAGCTTAACTAAGGTACAATTAGAAAAAGACTGAACAAGGGTGGCAAGGTTTGCCAGGAGAAAGTCTCTCCTCTCTCAAAAGGACAAGGCGACACGTGTTAGGTTTTCAAAGTTGTATCACAGCAAACCACAAAACCTCCAGAAGAATGTGCTTTGGACAGATGAGATGAAAGTGGAGATGTTTGGCACTAAAGCAAACATGGCACATCAGCAAAAACATACATACCAATTGTCAAACACAGTGGTGAAGGGGTAATGATTTGGGGTGTTCTTTTGCAGTCACTGAGTCAAGCATGCTAAATATCACAACAATATGATAGATTGATAAATTCATACAGAAAACAATTACTACGAGATATTTTTGCCAAAGGTGGTCTTACAAGATATTGGGGTGTACCTTTTCACAGGACTCTGAGCAGTCATGTTAAAAGACTTTATGTCTTAGACAAGCAAAATAATGGAAAAGGAAAAATAATGGAAGAACAGGTCTTAAAATAATTTTATACCATTTAATGCTTCATTATCTACATTTTTCAGTGTGACCTTTTGTACCTCTTGTATTTTGAGTGAAAATTCTACTACCGGTAATTGTTATAGGTTGCAAGAGCCTGGTGCAAATAGCCCTTGATATTTTTCCTGGACAGATTTAGGCTGATTTAGAATGAATGCAGTTAAATTGTCCTCTGAATATTGATCAGTATCTACCAGCCTGGAGTTCTCAGTCTTTATAAACCACAGAATGTGATTGGGAATTGGGGCTTTAGAAACTCAGTTCTTAGATCAAAGAGCCTAATCTAATAATGTAAGACCACAAAGTAACTAAAGTAATCAGAACTATTACTTTTAAGATAATATATTTTGCTATCATATAGACAGAATTTGGTCTATATGATAGCAGCAGCTGTGTATTTTGTACTAGCCTTTCTGTTCAGATGTTAGCTTAAAATAGCTTCTGGACTAGGGTAGTAAACAAGTATGACATAAATATTAATGTGACATTATTTTGTATATCTAGTATTTATGATGTAATTAAAAATAATAAATAGCCAGAATACCTAGTTGTGCGAGTAAGCTAGCAGCTAATGTTGTCAGGTTATATATTTATTACTAATATAATTGCTTCAATTATTATTACTGCTATTCAAAAACATGCTCAGAAATCTTAAATATTTTGACAGAAATTTAGATTTTTCTTGCTAGCATGCAAGAAAGCAACACATTGAAATCTCAGTGACCCTACAGTCAATAAAATCCTTTTTTTTTTTTTGGCATATTATATGTTAATAATGTCTCCATCTTTGTTTGTGACAGTGACTCAGATTCAGATGCAGACAGTTTCTATGGCACAATCGAGAGGCCGATGGATGTTAAACATCTTGTTGATACCACTGAAATTAGTAAGACCACAACAATGAATATACATGGATAAGATATAAGGTTATGTGTGACATTTGTGCATTAATAAATTGTTGCACCTTTTCTTTCTATGTGAAGATTACAGTGATGACGATGATGATGACGATGAGGAGGACTATCTGAAGCCAGACAATGAATGTTCGCCAACATCGTCAGGTGACCACCTCAACCTCTTTCCCTGTACTTATGGCTCCTTAACACAAAGATCTTTACCTGAAACGGGAACCCATACTGACTCTCTTTATTCATTACTTCCTCAGGTCGACCCACAGGTCCACCACCCTCTTACCCTCCTCCACCTGTGCCACCGACGTTCCCCCACCGTCAAGACTCCAGTCCAAGTTTCCAAAAAGGCCTCGTCCCTCCCATTCCATCACAACTGAAAACCCCTACCTCTCCACTCCCCAGGAAACCTTCACCGTGTCCACCCTCTCCTTATGTTAAGAAGGATTCTAGCAAAGGCCCACCCCCACCTTTACCTTTTGCCCCTCACTTACAGAATTCCTTTCCTTCCACCCCTCCACCTATTCCGCCCAATACAAAGAAACCAGGCAGGTCGACCTCTGTGGGAGTAACAGCAAATGACAACAGAGACTGGAGGCCTACGCCGTCAGTTTCAGTCCAGTCACCAGCTACTTTGCCCATCTGTGAAAAACTAGATAGGGTAGTCCTAAATGGCCCCTGTCCCCCTAACTCTGGAGGGAGCCAGTCGCTAGAAAGCAACTACCGCCGCAATAAGCCGAACATACCGATTCCACCATGCCCAAACACAAATGTATCTCTTAATCTAACGTCCTCCAGTCACCCACCACTGCCTGGTCACCCTTCACATTCTCCGCTGCTTAAACATGGACTACATAATAAGCCATCTATACCTAAACCTCCTTTACCTTTAGTAGGATTCAAACCATCACTGCCTCCAGCCAAGCCCAAGTCGCCAAGAACACCCTTTCAGTAAGTCTGACTTAAACAGTAAAATTCAGGTTAATTTTGTGTGATCAAAAAATGAATTGGAAGTAAAACATCCATGACCAGTCGCTCTAAAGCTGCCTCACTGACACTGTGTTTTATTGGTTGAGCACATGTATAAAAGAGGCATGTAAAGGCAACATAAAAAGTTTCCCTGCATCGCTAAGACATGTTTTTTCACCAGAAGAACATCTCCAGAAGGCCAGAGCTTCCGTTCCATCAACGACGAAACAACTGCAGATTTAAGGAGGAAACGAGACTCAAACACATACGACTCTGACGACGACTATGAGAATGTAAGAAAGACTGAAATGATGTGTCAGCTGATAAAAATGCTAAATTACTGTGGGAATCATGACTGGGCCCAGGGAAATCCCTTTTGTTTTAAACGTCATTTTATCTGGGTTGTATTTTAGTCTTAATGAACTGATTTCAAAATTCACTCTTTGTAAAATAAAGCAAATGAAAAAGAAACAAAAATCACAGAATCATCTGAATCTATGGAGCTCCAGTGGGATGAAGTCATAATCCAATCATAATAATCTAATTATCTGCTACAAGCAGCAATATTTTCGGGTCGGTTTTTCAAATCATGAAGTTGAAGCAAGTAAAACTTTATTGAACGCTGAAGCATGATATTTAAATTTTAGCCCTGCTTTGTTACAGTCTGTGCCAAGCCTGACATGCTCATGATCTAAACTTTAGTATCTTGATGTAATGTAATTATTATAACACGCAATTTTGTTCTTTATATTTTGCTGCTATATATCTGAGCATATTTCTCAGCCTAGTTTGAGTAAATATCGGTAATGAATTGTGTTTAATCAGTTGTTTCTGTGTCTGCAGGTCCAGCTGCCAGACTCTGTGTTCATTGATTCGAATGAAACCAGCTTTGTAGAAAAGTATGTATCTTATCTTTAGGTTTTACATTTAGAGCTGGAAGCTGAAACGGTTCTTCAGTAAACTAAGCTGTGCTGCTTTTTGTTTTTTCTGCCCTCTAGTGGTAAAGAACTGCATTTCTTTCTGCTTGTTATTTTCTTTCTATGAGCCCCACTTAAGTTTTAACTAAACTACTACTTCTTATTTACCTAGTAAATTTAAAGGTGGCTTAATATGGGGCATTTGCTTTATGCTTTCCTCTGATAACTCATAACCGGTGATCATGTTCTGTTTGTAGGTTATTCAAAGAGAGTCCAACTCCTCCACATGATGGACTGTACGCCATCAGAAAATCAGGAACCAAAACAACAAAGGTAAAAATAAATAAATAATAGTTTCCAGTCCAGCATGATGGAAATTTGTGTTACTGATAGATACTTAAAATTAAGCAACTCTGAAGCACCAGCTCCTGAAAGCTGATGATTATGATTGCCATACATGAAACATCTTTAGTGATTCTGGGCTGCAAAATCGATCTTGCTATTTGAATAAACTGCAGTCAAAGGTTTAATAATAATTGTAAAATGTCTAACAGTATATCTAATCAATATATGTGTACATTTTCTGAACACTTAATTTTTATTGGTATTTTTTACAGTTTTTTGTTGTCCACATTGTTTAAAAAGCACTGTATAATACATATGGTATTTCACTTTACGCCATTTTTGTTCTCACATCTTAAAATCTGTTTAAATTAAATTAATATTAAATTTTAATATCTGTGATGCTGATCTGCCTATAGGGGATAAAATAGCTTCTGATATCTAATCTAAATAAAATCATTTTTGTTGTGTTATCCAGGTGCTGGTGGTGTGGGACATCAGTATAGGCAAAGCCAGAAACTACAGACTGTTTGAAGAGGTAAGAAACCTGCTGCTCTATGATATAAGTGTATATTATGTTTTGTATATAAGTTACACATCAGACTAATAAAGTATCCTATTGGGTGTTTTGGCAGGATGACTGTATATTTCTGGAAGCTGATTTGACCTTCCCCAATCTGTCTACACTGATCGAACACTACTACTGTCACCCTCTTCCTCACCACGGCTCACTGTGTCTCCAGAAGCCCTACACGAAGACGTGAGCACCTTCGCGGGTGACTTACTGAACTGTAACTGAAACCAGAGGACACCAATGCAGCTGAAATCAGTGCAGAAGTCTCTGACGGTGCACTGGACTGCACCTTAAACTTGGAGAAAACGAAAAACTAGACTCTCACCTTGACAAATCTACACTTAACTTAACTTTCTAAAAAAAAATCTACCAAACTCTCTAAAGGATCAAACGCATTTAAAAGAAAATGTTTCATGTAATATGAGCAATCCATGATCCTGTCTGGCCAGTCTGATGGTTGTTATGTGTTTTGGCCACAAAGGGGCGCTGTGACACCAAATGCTAGCCTAAAATAAACTGATGTTTCTGCATTGGCCCAGCAAAGGTCTAACAAACTGCCTAGATTGTACCCTCCCTCATGCCCTGTGACAGCTGGGATAGGCTCCAGCACTCCAGCACATAGATGGGGGGAAAAGGATGGATGGTTTATTATTTGAAATAATATAAACTATAGCTTTAATATTGAGCTTAAATGGACAAGAGCGAGAAGAACTTTAATGATGCCAGCACAGATGCTGAATAGTATAAAAAAGGAATTAAGATAATTATTATAATGATTAATTAATTATGTGATTAATTAATTAATTATTATATATAATTAATTAAATTGATTAATAATTAATTACGTTTAATTTTAAAAAATCAGCTCTTATGATTCTCAGTGACCATCTGTGTTCCTCGTGCTAACCACAACACTTCATCAGATATACATTATTAGTATCGATCCCATAAGAATTAATATATTTTAATTTGTGAGACTAAAACCGATAATGATAAAAACAGTTCTTTGGATTTAGATGACATTCAATCTTTCTTAAAATTGGTCCAAACTGCAACATTTAGTTCCTTTAATGCTAATAACTTGATTGATTTGAATTTCTAACTACCTGGAGGTACTGAGGTTTAAATGTGGATACTGGGACAGACTTGCTGTCCTTTATCTTCAAAAAGACTCCAGTCTGTCCACTATATGTCCCAAATGTGTCCTCCCAACTAGATGCAGCTGACTGATGGTCAAGTGTCAAGATCAGAGCAAACTATCAGCTTCATCTTTGTGCCATTTTCAGGCAAACTCTTTCCTCTCGGTGCCACGTCCAAAACTATTAGCTGCGACGTATGCTTATCCATGAGAACTGAATTAACATCAGAAAACATACAATATTACAGGCAGAAATGTTCTCTTTGTCAGGTTTCTTCTTTCAGAAATGATCGACAGTGTTGTATGTCCTGACATACTACATTGTCGATGAAAAAAAATCTCATTTATTTACAAAAACAAACTGATGTAATTGATTTTTTGTTGTGTGTTCTGTTTGTACAGCACTATAAAATGTTCCTCTATATTTATATGTAAATGTTTATCTGATTTGTAAAAAAAACAAACAAACAAACAAACATGTGTATCTAAACTGTAAATATTGTGTATTTTTACATAAATATATTATTAGAGATTATTATAAAAGTACACTTGGAGTTTCTTGTTCATAACACACACCAACAGTGGTTAGATCCTGAATACATCACTAGTAGTTTACCCAAGAAAGATCTGGATGAAGATATTAAAAAAATATGATTCTATTGTTATAAAGCTGTTTTCAAATACACTCACCTTCTAAACTGATTTAACTGAACTGCTTTATTTTTATGTGCCACAGATTCAACAATCTTAAAGAGTTTGGGCCATATTGACATGATAGCATCACACAGTTGTTGGAGATTTTTCCATAATAAGATTCTCCCATTCTATCAAATGCCAAAAGTGCTCTACTGATCTGAGATCTGGTGACTGGGGAGGTTAACCTTACTGCTGATATACTGGAAACATCCCAGTGTATCAGCAGTTTCTGAGTTTCTCAAACCAGTCAACCATGTCCCATTTAAAGTCACTTAAATCTCCATTCTTCCCCATTGTGATGCTCGGTTTGAACTTCAGCAGGTTGTCTTCCATTGGGTTGTTGCCAGGTAACTGGCTGATTAGATATTTGAGTTACCAAGCAGTTGAACAGGTGTTCCTGACAAATGTATCTGTTTAGAAGCATTCAGACCCATTTATTAAGACTTTATATCAGCAGTGTCAAAGTCACCAGGTACAGCCCAATTTGATTATTAGTCAGTATGAACCGTTGCCTAACAACCTACCAAATCATCCCCATTTGTTTCATGTAAAGATGTTTAACTACATACAAACCCCTGAGATGTCTTGAGAAAGTCTGTATGTTATATGGAAATGTTTCGTTAACCTAAAGCAGTGATTCCCAAAGTGTGGCCTGAGGGGCCCCTGGTGGGCTACCCATGTACTGCAGGTGGGCCGCAATAATAACAGTAATTCAATTATTTGTTTATACAGTATAAAAAGTCAATTAAAATGGGGTTGGTTAGTTTGCGATATTACTCGTCACTCTGGCCTAAATTGACTGCTCTGTATTGAAGTTTTTGTCTCAGTGGCGGGGGGTGTCACACATTGGCCTTAACACTTTGCATATGACAGGGTAGCACAGCAATCTATAGCCAACAGCCTGTGATTTTTATGGGTTTTGAATAAAGTTTTCACTCTCCTTGTATTTCGATTAGAGTAAAGATTTAAGATTGGGTAGGCCTCATGGGATTTTCTGGCTTTTCTGGGGCCACAGCACTCTTGACTTTGGGAAATGTTTAATGTTTAATAAAAAGCTAAAACTTAGATCTCTCATTCATAAAAGTACTCACATTCTTTGGGCAGCACATGTAGCTTTTGGTCATCCTGACCACGTAATGGTCTTGTACATGTGGATTCAGGTAGTTTTTTTCAACGTTTTTCACAGATCCTTTCAAGCTCCTTTAGATTGAATGGGAAGCCTCTTTGAACTGCTGTCTTCAGGCCTCACCACAGATATAATATGATGTGTAAGGGTGGGCTTTTTGCTGGATTTTTCAAGGGCAAGGAGTGACTTGTCTTGGCTGTAGGCTTTGGTTTGTTTTCCTGAGCGGTGAATCAGTCTTTATTTTTTGGTTGTTATAAACATTTTTGCACTGTTGAATGTAATTTGCAGATGCTATTAGATTATATAAAAACCATTTATGAGAGTGTGTTTGTGTGTGACAATGCAGGATAATTTGCAAATGACAAGCATTTAAGATCTAAAGGCCATATTTTATTTGAATGCAACTTCTTAACTGTCTCTTTTCTCTAATGTGTTATAATTTTTTTAATCAGGGTAACCTTTATAAACTGTTGCTAACTATTATTTTGGTTGCCGTTTCATGTGGTAATCATTTGGGTTTAGTGGATAAGCATCTATCAGCTGGTACATCTCTTTTGTAACTACAAATTTCTTGTGAGGTCCCCAATTAACTGACAAAAACATGGGAAAAACTCTCCTTAGAGAATCACCTTCTATCTCTTCACACACCTATCAGAAGTTTGCTGTCTTCAGTGTAGCTGTGTTTCCCTTTATGTGAGGTACTTTTAATCATATACCACAAAATTCTGTGACTTTGTGATGACTTGCAGATTTCCACCTTGAGTTTAGCACAGGCAGCAAAAAAAAATCTGTGACATATTATTCTGCAGGTGACCCACGATGACAGCCTTTCTTTACAGCCATTCGGCAAATGCAGACAAGCAAAGAAAAGAGAATACACAAGTTCACATAAATTCTCAGAACAATAAAAAAGCACTTCATTCAAGATTGTAAAATAAATTCAAAGCATTTGAGCTCACAGGTGACGAGGGCAGGCTAGATAATCACAGAGGACAGAAACAGAGAGTAAAACCAAATTCAGGCACATGAGAAAAGTAATTTTTCCACAAAAAAAAAAGCAACAAAAAAGCATATAATACTGAAACATAAACATCAACAGTAAACAAGTTGATAAGAAATATAAAATAATGTTTATTCATTTTATTGAAATTACTTCTGGATACAAACCAGGTAGAGAAGATCTACTTTTGACATAATCTTCTTACATGCTGCTTTTCCCAGAATGTTTTCATCTGTGCGCACTGCCAAACACAGTGGCACAGCGTTCCTTTGGCTTCTGTGCATTAAGCACATATGTTTGGTATATTTTTATTATATGGCACGAGTTACAAATGTTCACATTAACCAATTATATTGTGTTAATCTGAGGCTTGTATTCACTTTCTGAGCCTGCACATCCCCCTGATTTCCAATCCGTTGTCGACATTTTTGTTTTCCACATCTTTGGTTTATATATTTAGCTTATAGTGATGAGATCAGTCATTCTGCTGTGCCATTAGATCACAGCACAAACTCCCTCTCCCTTCTCTACATCTTTCTCGGAAGGCTTGGATAGAGAAAATCTAAATCCTAAAGAGAGTCTGCAGCTTTTTGCTTTCCCACAAAGAGATAAAGAAGCTCCCCCTTTGGTAACAAGCATCTTCAGAAACCTGGCCCAGATCTGACCATGATTAAATATCTGCTTTCAGCCAGTGGTGAGCTCTCGCAGCTTCCTGGCGAGATGAGGATAAAGCTATTTGGTCTGAGGAAGCACTGATATCTATAGGCTGTGTGTATCCTTCTGCTAAAGAAATGCAATTTCTCTGCTGGATTTGACCACACGGAACGGGGTCATATTTTTTGCATGATGAGATTAAAGTGTAAAAAATAAAAGGCTCCTTGGCTCTGGTTTGAAAAAGTGTATGAAGCTGCCTAACTTCATTGTTTTTACTTTTTTTTAAAAAAAGAATTCATCAGTCTAACCAAAACTCTTCTGTCATTTCACATTTGTCTTTGTGCTCCTGCCTTAAGTTGCGCTCCAGGAAAGCAGACGTATCCATGGGACACCATGTGATTGTGGTCAATGACTTTTCATTTCAATGTAATTTTATGTATATTGCACTAAATCACAAAAACAGTTGCCCCTTTATATTGTAAGGTAAAGACCCTAAATAAACGCCAGAAATAAAAAGTAAAAAAAACTTTGCGCAAGTACTTAGTGATAGTGGGAAGGAAAAACACAGGAAGAAACGTCCGACAGAACCAGGCTAGGTGAAGTTAGATATATCTTTGTCGCTGCCGTGTTGCTCAGGGAGTCTGTATAAAATTCACAATTTTGTTCCTGTTTTTTAATGCTCAAATAAAATAAATGAATGAATTTGCATTTTCATGAAGGAAATAAGCAGCAAGATTTCTGGCTCCCAGGTGTATTTTATACAATTAATGAGCAGACATTATCAGCCTCTTCAACTCAGTACCCGTATAAAAGACAGCTGTCCAGTGATTTTTCACTGACTGTATGTAAAATTTATGCAAATATTTTGTGCATGAAAAATATTTTTCGGATACACCCATATTTTACTGCAGGCATTGACACCAGCTACATTATTTCACTGGGTAGATTGGTGGTATTTATTTATTTTTTTAATTAAAGCTTGAGTTTTTGGATCCAAATAAACAGATTTGACCAATCAGACCACTGCATTTGGCTCCGAGTGTGCTAGTAATTCAAATGCAGAAATAGTAAAATAATACTATTTTATCTCAGACACCTAGATACTGGCCTGGGTCAATCAGCTCTATGAAATGATTTCTTTGCCTCCTCAGATGTGGTTCCTGCATCAAACCATGATATTCTCCTTGCTACGGCCTTCCTGTGAAAATTGGATGGACCCAGAATCTCAGTTTCTTATTTTTCTTGTTTAGAAATATCAGGACCAGCTAATCATCACTTGAGGTACTTAATTTTCCACAAAGCCCCAATGCGTTCATGTCTACATAATAATTCTGTTCATCTGGATGCAGCGTTTTCAGTGGGAGAAACAATTAGCTCTTCTGTGTTGTGCCATCCACTACGCCAGAGGTTCTCTATCTTCCCCGACGTATAAATCATGACATATTAATGATCAAGGAACTGACCTCACAGCCCATTGTTCCTTCAGTGGTGCTAGTTTCAGTCATTATGCAAATGTACTGTTTATAAGGTTGAGGAAACCTCCAGTCAGCTGAGACTGAAGAAGTCACTTGGATGAGTGATGAAACGTTTCTCCCACTGAAAACATTACATCCAGATGAACAGAATCAAGCTTTTGGGATTTACTTACATGGATGACTGAGCATGCATCAAGACAACCTATGCTAAGGTTATGTGTCTCTATGTAATCTGCAATATAAATTTATATGTTTGTCTCTGCTGAAAACATTTTTTCCTGGCAGCACAAATTTATAAGTACGGAGCCTCGCAAGGGACATTGGAGAGAAAAAAAATGAAGATGAACTTCTGCAAGATCTCGCAAAATCCAGTGAATCCAGTGTTGTGTGGCATTCAGGCACACAACAGTGACACTTAATTGACTCCTGACCTCCTACTGTAAATGCTCCTCAAACATCACTTTGAGAGCCACTCCTCCTCACTGTTGTGCTCACCAAGTCCGCATCCTCACTCTCAGATAAATAACAATGTTTTTTTGCCATGAAAATATTTTGTGTCCATACTCTGTCAGTTACACGTTCGTGTTACTGCATGTTTTGAGTGTTAATATATTCCTTATTGTTTCAGAAGAGTTAAGAAACTTCTTTTAACATTTTGCCGCAAAAAAATGATCTTTTAGTAAGTTAATAAAGTCAAAATCTATTTTTAAATATCAAATATACTTCTTTAGACATTCATGCACATGCGCATATTTATTGCACATAATCTATTGCTGTGTGAGTTCTTACTATTAATGAAGGCTGCATTATAACCTGCTAGCTGCAAATAATCATGTGCAGTTCTGAAAGCAGACAGACAGAAAACATACAGAAAATATACAGAAATAACTTTCTCTACGAGATCACTGCAAAACCTGCAGCCTTACCTAATGTCCCCCTGCTGATACTCATTTTATATTCTATAAATATATCTATATATCTATCTATAATCTTTCCATCTAACACTACTGATTATATCCTATAAATATGGGCTAAAGAAAGTATTTGTTATCTTACTAATGCTGACATATTTTTTTCACCTGCCAGGTAATTTTCAACAGTAGAAATGGGTGGGGTGCATTGATTTTTCTTTGCCACCAGGTGGTGATTTTATCTTACTAAGCTATCTGACGCTTGACACAGACATATCCTCATCATGGATTTGATTTGGACCTCCTTTTGCTTTCAGAGCTCTCTTAATTATTCATGGCATATATTCAACAAGGTGCTAGAAACATTCCTACGAGATTTTGGTTTATTTTGTTATGATAGCATCACACAGTTACTGCAGATTTGTCACATTCATGATATGGATCTCTGGTTCTGCCACCTCAAAAAGTGCTCTTTTGGATTGAAATATGGTGACTGTCAAGGCCATTTGAGTACAGTGAGCTCATGTTCAACAAACCAGCTTGATATGATTTGAGCTTTTGCAACATGGCGTGTTATCCTGCTGGAGGCAACCATCAGAAGATGGGCACACTGTGGTCATAAAGGGATGGACAAGGTCAGCAACAATACTCTGGTAGGGAACAGATGACGGTAACACATAAGTAACTGTGTGTAATCTCAGTTTATTCTTGTGACTGGAAACCTGCTGTCACTGTGAGGTTTCCTCTTCAGGAAATGAATCCCCAGGATTGGAGACATGTAACTCCCTCTAAAACCTTTTTTTTTTTTTTTTTTATTTTTTTTTTTTTTTTTTTTTCACTTATACAT
>VURO01029967.1:4119-25918 GCA_015108175.1 Pelvicachromis taeniatus | reverse complement strand
GTACACCACCATGCCTCTTGATCGTCTCGGTGTCCCACCAGGAGAGCTGAAGGCGGTTACGTGGAAAGGAAGATGTATGCATCCCTACTTAGACTGCTTAACTGTAACTTGTACCAAGTAAAGATGGATGGATGAATGATGGTGGACGGATGAATGATGGTGGATGGATGGTGGATGGATGGATGGATGGATGAATGATGGTGGATGGATGGATGGATGGATGGATGATGGATGGATAGATGATGGATGGATGATGATTGATGAATGGATGGGTGATGGATGGATGGATGGATGGATGGATGGATGGATGGATGGATGGATGGAGGGATGGATGGATGGATGATGGATGGATGGATGGATGGATGGATGGATGAATGATGGTGGATGGATGGATGGATGGATGGATGATGGATGGATAGATGATGGATGGATGATGATTGATGAATGATGGTGGATGGATGATGGATGGATGGATGATGATTGATGAATGATGCTGGATGGATGATGGATGGATGGATGGATGGATGGATGGATGGATGGATGGATGGATGATGGATGGCTGGATGGATGGATGGATGGATGGATGGATGGATGGATGGATGGATGGATGGATGATGTATTGATGATGGATGGATATTAAAAACAGCTTTTGTTGTGTCTGAATGCAGTCCTGGAAACAGGAGGAGGCGATCCCACCAGGATAATAAAAGTGACAGCTTCTGTAATTTACATGTCTTATTGATAAAAACACAGCAGACTGCACTGACTATAAACAAATTCAGCAGATTATTTGATATGATTGTGTTATTATTTCACTGTGATTTTTTTAGCACTCATATCCAGTAAGTCTGGCCGAGTAAGTGATACTTATTATATTACTGCTAAGAAATTGACTTAAATGAGAAATCTCATCCATCACTCCTGTCTCCCTATCCAATCCCTAAACATTGTCACACTACTGCACCACGTGTCCATCTGTTATGTCTCTGCTCTCTTCCTTTCCTTTATTTCTTGCCTCTTCTCTTCCTTCCTTTCTGCTCCCATTTTTCTCTCCTGCAAAGTTTAATGAGATGATTCACCAGTACCTTAATAGCCATATCATTGTGGTATCTGTGAAAACCTCTCATATTTGTACAGATTTCATCAATTTAAACATATAAATTAAAAAACTCTTTTCAAATTTTAAAGGCTCTATGGAAACAACACGGTGCTTGTGTTTTTGTTTAGCCATTTTCGTTTTATTTCAATCTCAAGTTTTCACGAAGGCTTAATGAACACTTCACTATAAGGAGAGGCACTCTTTTCTGCTGTCAGGCAACTTTGAAATTTTCTTGCCATTGACAGTTACCTTTAAAAAAGTTTCACAGACCCTGAACTGTAATTTTACCTCCCTGGTTGAGAGCATAAGCGGTTTCAGCAGATTTCTGTACTCAACTATAAAAGTTTGGAAAATAATTCTCCAAGCTAAAAGTGTGCCGTGGCTGAGGTAGATCTGGTGGTTTCAAGATGAAACTCAAGAGATCAAGTTTATTGCACTTATTTACAGTGAATGTTCAAGCATGGTTACAAATGAAGGAGCGGGTAGTCAACAGGTAGTCACTGGACTCTTAACATCTCTTTTCTCCAAACCTACAACCCAATCCTTTAAATAACATTTTTTTTTTAAAAAGGCAGTCAGTTTCCATATTCAAGGCTGAAATGATTGAACTTTGTCATAGAAAGTCTGTATCGAAGTTGAGCAGAAGTTTTTGCAAAATTAATGAAGTATTCCAGTGTCAGGTACAGTCAGTGTAGCATATATTAGGTGATACTGTAAAAACTGTCTACATTTTGATTCGTGTAACTTTATGTGTAAAAGGATATTTTTTTCTTTCTACACTTGCAAACCCTTAAAACACATTTAATGCCAATATAAATATATTGGTAAATATGCCATATTAAAGATTGCTTCATTAAATCTAAAAGTGTTAGATTGCACTGAACTCACAGTTAATTTGGTACTATTGCTGTGACATGACCCTGGTCTTACATAATAATATTTAAAGTGACCAGTGAAAGAATGTTACCACTGTTCACTTTGTTTGTAGGTTAGTGAGAACCTGGGTATTACACTGTTAGCAGGCTCTGCCTAAAGACTTGTCCACTAACCTACAAACAAAGTGAACCATAGAAACATTTCATACCCTGGATCATCTACTATATTTATTTATTTATTTTATGTGTAGATCAAGTCTAATCTAGCATAGTGGTGCAATGATCTGCTAGGACCTTTCTATGTTAAGCTTGCATGCCCTCCCTGTGCCTGTGTCGGTCTCCTCAACATGTGCCCATTTGTTTAGGATTACTGGTGCTCATACGTTAGAGAAAGATGTGAATTTAAGAGTGTGTGGCTTTTTCCTCTTTGTTCCCCCTTTATTCTTTCTGTTTATCTGTGTCAGTTTACTCTTTGTCCATCTTTTAGTTTACTTCATACATTATTTTGTGACAATTTGTTCCTCTTGAGGCTCTGTTTTTTGTTGCCCACTTCCCAGACACTTATTTTCCTTATTGAGTTGACCAGTGCCTTGCTACCTTCCTCCTGGGATCTGTATTTACTTTCATCTTTGCTTTCTAATATCCCTGAATCTATTGTGTTGTCTTTCTACATTTGGTATTTCATTGCGTTTGCATGTTGTCAGAGTTTTGGACTCTCCTGCGCTTTCTGTTAGTTATGTTACAGCAAGCAATTAAAATGCCTTGTTTTTTCCACCCACCTGCCAGCTCCTGTTGTTTGCATATCAGGTCTTTTAAGAACATTTTATAACAAACATGACAACAGTTTCTTGTATGTTGATGTAAACCTTGTCAAATTAAAGCGTTGGGACTTTAGCCTTGTTTCCTATGCATTTTACTGAATGTGCTAAAGCACAGAACTTCAAGGACAAAACACAGCTTGCGTAACAGCCCGAACGCACTCTGAATCAGAGATGATTACATCTGTGTCTGCATCTCTTAACCCAATAGAACAGACAGGTCACACAAGCAGTCTGATCATTTTATCGTATAGAAAGGCTAGTGAATGAAAATCATTCATAATGTTAGGCCCTTACCCTACTCAAAAAAAAAAAAAAAAGATGTCATGAGCTTGGCTGTGTGGTCATTAAAAAAAAAATGGAGACTTGGATCTGGTTGGCGACAGGTGTGAACACTTGTCATGTCTGGTCCCGGGCGGTGTAATTGAATGTTGGCAGGCTGAAGACAGGTGCATGAGCTAAGTGACTGGGAGAGGTGGCCTTTCAAACTTGCTGTCACTTTGACTTTAATAACCCATGATAGTGAGCTCATTACTGCCTCTTGTGTGAATTTTATTTTGTGGTCATATTCACATTTGCTTTGTACCACACTTCTACATTTTGCCCTCATTGTAGTATGCTTTAAATCTGTATTATGTCATCTGTTTTATGTCATTAGTATAATATTTGTATTGACCAGCTGTATACCACAGATAATTGTTTCCATGAGTAAAATAAAATGACTTATGCAATATGTTGGAGTTACTTTGTTCTCCAGAACAAACTAATTTTCATAAACTAACTCTTACCATTTTTTTTTAGTTAAAAACCTGTTAAATCAACGCCTTATTGTGTGTTATTTAAATCAACAGCACTACAATTGGCAGTAGGAGGCAATAAAAAAACGTATAAGATTTTAATTGAAAGTAATTCACTCTATTATTTTATTCAATCGATAAAAGTGTTATTTTATACCTTTATTGTCTGAACTTGTTAGTTTTTGTCATTTTTCATTTCCTGTTCGCTAGAATGTTGTTTTCTAGTTTTCTCCAACTGTGACCTGTTTGGCAGCTGCAATCAGCATATGTTATCCTTCCATCTGGATAATATCACAGCAATATTGCTTTCCTCTCAGTGACTATGTGTCATGGGTGTTGTGCAGAAACCTTCATTTTCTTGAGAAAGTTAACTTTTTCATAAAAAAAAGTTAGATTCAGCCTATCAATCGTTTAACTCAGTTTCTACATTACGAAACCTTCTCTGCACGTGGAAGATAATGTCGTCCGTCAGCGGCAATAAAAGAAAATAAACTGCCAAAAATTTGGGATACGGGGTTTTTGCGGGACACCGGCTATGATGAGTTGTGGGAGCTGTTTGTAATCTTCCAGCGTCAACCTTTCAAACCATTATTCACCAGCACAGTTCTGAGGCTTGAAATAAATTGCAAGTTATTAACTGTGCTCTCAGAGAAATGAATGTGTCTTACTCAGAAATGCTAAGCCAGGAGAAAAGCATTATATAAAATCACAGTTTAATCCTCTTCACTGATGTAATCAGTCAAATGGCACACTTCTGAAATCTGATGCTGGAATTGGGCTCTCTCCAAAGTACACTCAATGCTCAGGACTTTTCCTCTGGTGCCAGCCAGACAGCTGTGTGTTGTGCACTATGTGCCAGATGCTCAGAGCTCAACACATGGTGGCCTTGGATAACTTTGGATATGTGGCATCGATTAGGTGTAAGCATGCTGCACCACACTGCCTGCCTGTGAAATTCCCCTTAATTTTACTTCCGGATGGGAAACAGTCACTCAGTGACTCTTGCGCAATGCTAGATTTGATCTGTATATGAATATAGAAGAGTCCGTTATGAAATTCTTTGTTGTTAAACAGTAAAACAGAATTGAAATCATTTATTTGCATTTGCGGGTGTGTCTGTGCTGTGTTTAAGTCAGTTAGGTTTAACCAATTAGTGATGGCCCCTGTCCTAAAGCTAACCCTATGGCCACTGTCCGAAAGCTAACCCTATAGGTTGCCTTTAACCTTTAACATCAAAGGAGTCGTTTTAGCTCCTCCTACCAAACAACGGAAAAAAAGAGCAGCAAATGTGGGTCACATTGGGGTGATGGGGGGGACAGATGGACAGATGTAACTGGCAGAGGAGACGTTTATACAGATGTATATGTATTAATAGGATAAGGTTAACCATCTGTCCTAGGTAATCAAATTGTTTAATTTTTTTTAAATGAATTTGCTCTCTTTGACCTTGGCAAAACAAAACAATCATTCAAATTTATTAAAAGTTTGACAAAAATGTTGGAAAAATGTATTGTAAGTCAAGTGTTTTATAATCTTATAACTGGCTTGTCGTGCCATTGGTTGCATTTTATTAAGTCAATTGAAGAAAATTAAACACAATATGAAATATTCATATGAAAACACTAAAATATAAAAAATGCAAATATATTTATTGTTATTTTTTAAATGTTCTGATGTAATTTATCACAGGGCCTTTTATACATAAGCTTATTTAATTACATCTGTTTTCCTTTTTTTTTTTGGCAGACATTGCAGTCCATATCTTCTTCCAAAAATGCAAATGCTTAATTTGCATTATTATTGCATTATTTTTTATTATTATTTCATGCATGACGCACTCCTGACCACAGAAATACTTCCCTCACAGCACAGAGAAAACTGCTCTGTTATTTGCGATGTCAGTTACACTAATTATTTCAAGCTATACACCACAGATGTCACTTGTATTCAGAGTGTGGGGAGAGAAGCAGAGCTTCATCGTTTTCTGATACTCTGTCACGCATCATCAGCCTGTGCTTTCTGTCTCACTCTGAATTTTGTGACGCAGGTTTGACTGACCTTTTCTGTGTCCACTGATAACCCAGCCTGGCGTCTGCTTTAATTAGCCAGTGTCTTTGTGCTAAAGTTTGGTCTGTGATTGTGGTAAGAGTAAGACTGACAGTATGCTAACAGGAAAAAAAAAAAGTTTTATGCTCAGAGGGACTCATTAACAGCGTCAACAAATGTGTCTGTAAATTGTATGCATGAATGTTTGCACAAAGTCCTAAAACCACAATTCATCAAATTTATTGTATCTGAATTATTTTGTACTTTAGTAACTATTTTATAAGTCCCTCTGACCATGCATGAGAAACTAATGACAGCCTAGCTAGAGGTTAAACTGCTAATAACAATAACAATTAATGTTTATTTATTTTTGACTTTCGGTCATTATTTACGGTTTTCTGTTTCCATAAACCACAAAATGCTCAGAATTACAATAAAATAAAAAAAATGTACAGTGTAACAAAAAGCAAAATACTACAGTACATGAAGGGGAAGTAGGCTTTAACCTTTTTAACCTAAACATATGCCATTATCAGTTATCTTATATGTCATTATCTTTTTTTTAATGACTTCTATCATTGCTGATGTTGTCACTTACAGTGTAATTTCTTGGCACTATCCCGTGGGTGCTGGAGATTCTTTCTCTCAGTTCCTTATCTAAGGCTGACAGATCACATGGTCCTCAGAGGTGCAGTCTCCTCTCTGACAGCATTGTCACCGTTCTCTCCACTTCACCTGTAGGTAAATGTGGTCCTCATGTACAGAAATGGGGTGGGGGGGTTGGGGGGGTTGGGGGTGTAATGCTGAGGGTATGCAAATTGTATGGAGATTTGACAAGCGTGTTGTTTCTGAAAACCTGTTTCACTTACATATGCACAGTGGTGACAGAAAATAATTTTGCATGCAGGTTTAGAATGTTGCCAAGCAAATATTAGTAAATGAGGCCCGGTGTCCCATCCATAGATGGACACCAATGCAGTTAGACTGCCTTGCTAATTAGTGTAGTGTGATGTGTGTAATCAGAACTGCTGAAGCATTCCACTGACTCCAAGTCTTCTTCACGGTCTCACAAACACACAGCCGGTCTGAATTAAATACCAAATATTGTTACCAATCTACCAACATCTTTAGCAGGTATGTAAACCCAAACATGCTAAAGCAAAAGATTATACATGTTAAAAACAAAGTACAGGTGCATAATAAGTCAAAATTAAAATGAATTTACATTATAAAGACTTAAAACACACTCTGAGCATAATTGTTAAATACCATTTTTATTCAAGAGTGCCTCCGTGGGTTTTCCATTTGGAGTCTGCCATGTCGTTAGTCCATTATTTAAAGCATGAGCTGTTAATTTAGATTAGTAAAAGCAAAGCTATTTATATGCAGTCCAAGATTCAACAGCAACACTCATTTCTGAGATAAGTTCACTGAATATTAAGAAGACTGCCAACTCTTGTCAAGTTGCAGGTGCACTTTCCTTTGGAATAGTACCTTTGTGACAATGTACATGCAATGGCACCCAGGGTGGATTAGTCCACATTAATATGAGTTCCTCATGTAAGTGAAGAAAGTTTCACAAATATAAATTTGACTGGAAAGAAATAAACCAGCTACTGTGCAGCTGTTAAAAAAAGGTGGAATAAGGTCGCAGATTTGAGTCATTTCTTAAATTTCTGAGCCATTTCTACACTGAGTTTTAGAATAGTGTATTTCCCTGCAAATATTATGCTAATACTTCTGAGGGTGTTTGTGCACCTGTATGACATTTTCATCTTAACAACTGCCAGGTATAATCACAATTACACACTCCGAGTTAACCAAA
The DNA here is from genome assembly GCA_015108175.1 of Pelvicachromis taeniatus. Lineage (NCBI taxonomy): Eukaryota > Metazoa > Chordata > Actinopteri > Cichliformes > Cichlidae > Pelvicachromis > Pelvicachromis taeniatus. Next base: position 18,458 of record VURO01029967.1, on the reverse strand, counting down.
CTGAATTGTAGTTTCTATAGTAACCACACAAAATCCTGCTATGTAGCAAGGGGTGTGTTTTATGGGACTTCAAAAGTCTGTCAGGATCTATCTGATGAACTACTTTGCTGTGACCACCACCTTTAATTCAGTCCATCAATATGAGCGTGTTTTTTGTGAACACCTGGAAGTCAGGTACAGGTTTATGTGATAAAATCAGACCTCCAACTACTGATCACCGTTGCTTCAGTAAATATGCAAATGACCTGTGGAGACTTCGCACCACCGGCGCACATTTCAATTAGTTTCATTGTCACCGGTATTACATTTGTCATCGTAAATAGCACCATATGCTCACACCACTTAATTCAAGTTGGGTAGAGATTATGACCAGATGATTTAGCAATTGCACCGCTCCTCCGCAGTGATATGGTACTGGCTGATGTGAAGTGAAATGAAGCCAGGCACTCGTATGAGTTGAGGGCACCATTTCCCTCCCCTCTGATTGACTAAACATTTAGCTGTGATATAATTGGCTTGGTAACAAAGTGACCATGGGGCGTGAATAAATTTGTAACGAGCCCTTTGATCAGACTCAGAGGCACACTGGCGTCTCGGGCCTCCCTCGACATGGCGGGCTGTCAGCATGGTTTGGTGAGTTGTGAAAGGCAGGAAATTCAACACAGGAGGAGCAATGTGATGGCCCTCTAACGAGGTACACGCGCCTCATCGAGCCTCTGAGTAATTTTCTGTACTTGTGCAGCTTGATTCAAGGTCAAAATTTAGTACAGATTTTCCTATTTTGTCATTTAAAATATTCTATACCTTCTACCGGAAAAAGCAGAAGGTACAAATCTCCAAAAGAAGATTAAAAACTAATAAGGAAACTCAGGAGGATGTTATATCCACCGCTGAGTAAGGGGAATTATTATAGGCCTGAGAATAGCTACAGCTATCCGGGCAGTGTAAGGCTGAAGATTACATTGCTTTCTGCCGTGTTTTGTTTACTGGCTTTAAAGCTGCACATCCTCTCAGGCAACACACCTTAAGCACCCTGGCAAAAAATGCACCGAGTCTGGGGACCAACAGGGACACACCTTAGGGAATAAATGTCCCTTCGCTTTTAGTTCCCCACAAGCTTCATATCACAAATATTGATGTAAAGCAAACGCATCAATACACTCGAATTTGTGAATTTTGTCAACATGAAAAAGCTTGTGACAAAGCTTACACCAGTGATTGCTGTGAGCCAAAGAAAGACAAATCTCCAAAAGGAGATGATGCAATGAACATAATGTTAGATAATAATGTTAGATAACGGTATTACATTGATACAGACAACCAAGTGTGGTAAGTGTGCCATAAGCAAAGTGTTTAGATTTAAGAAGCAGCACCACTGCAGTATAAAAATGCAATATTACAAATAAATAAAGAGTACAGTGTCAGATTTTAATTTAATTTTAATTTTACTGCTACCAGAGATACTAGAGTTACTAGACATGAAGCTAGTTTTAACAAATGGAGTCTAGTACTGGACTGTATCATTTTGTTTATCACCCTGTACGAAGTAGGCTCACGTAGCAATATCTGTATTATGATGTAGAAGACAAGGATTAGAACATAGATTAAAAACTTAAATGCATTTGTAGCAGCATCAGACGACAACAGCCACAGACTCAAACATTTATATATTGACCAACGTGAGACCGCCTTGGGTTCGTTTTTCCAACAACAACACAAAAAGAAGTACTTTCAACTGCAGCTCTGTTCTCACCACAAAACTAATGGAAACCAATGCTAACAGACGAAGGCGAGGATGAGTAGTCACAAGGTTTTTGGTGACCAGGGTTTACCAAGCTTGACCAGCTATGACCAACTGCTGTGCTTTATTCCAAAGCTGTCAGTCTCTTATGGATCCCAGTTCCTTGATATGAAATATAAGCCAGGCTTACAAAGACATGTCAGAATTTATTATATGTGTGGACTTGCATAAATGCATGAGGTAAGCTGTAACAAGAAGAGCTTGCTTTAACTTGTGGGCATCAAATAGCTCTACTGGCGATGGGTCAGACTTCTGATGCAGCCAAAGGTTGCAAAGACTGCAGGGTGTGCAGCTAAGTTAAATGAAATATGACATACTTTAATCATTTACTGAAGATAAAAGAGAAGCCCAAAAGTGATTTGCTTTTGATCACTCCTTCTAATCAGTTGCTTATGTGCTGTATGCGTAGATGTTTCTAAAAGTAGCAGTTACTGAACATAGCTCCTGTTCTATGAATATATGTGTTGCCTCCTAATGGGCTTTATCTCTGATCTGCAAAGGAAGCATGATTTGTTCTACACTTGTAAAAACACACTTCCTGTCACCATTATGGTTTATAACAAATCGCTTTCATTCTAGTGTTGGGGTAAAATGACTGCACCATTATTACCTGACATGCATATATAATGATAATAATGATCAAATAAAAATGGTCAAATGGATATATGTGCTCATTTCTACAAAGGTTGACTTCTGTTCTGTTGCACTACAGTCTCATTTGTGTGCGTGTTTGTTCTTTATACCATCTCTGATGTATTTGGACTTTTTCCCTTGTGATGGATGCTTTGTATTGTTAATTGGCACATATCTTCATTCATACTGATAAAACCATATTTTGTGTGGCTTTTACACTAGCACCAAATTGTTAATAAGCAAACATTATTGTTTTCCACAGTTTAGTGAATAATGCCAATAAAATGTGATTTTAATTCTAGAGTCTGTCGCAAATCGCTTGTACATAATTATGGCAGTCATCCAGTACATGGCAAGGACTGTTACTGTGAAAGGAAGGAAAAGTTAGAAGCCCGTTCAAACACCCTTAAAACAAGTCAGCTTTGCTGTACAGGTTGGGCAGTGGCAAACATCACCACTGGTGATGTGGACTGGCCAGAAGGCTGACCACAATTAATTTTATCTAGTCATGGGCACGGTCTTGGATTCACCCCACTTGCTAAATACAACTGTATTAAACCAGTTTCAGGGAACAACATGAACATTTTTTCACAGATTTTAAATTAAATTATTGTTTAAAATATGTCCACCCCATCAAATTAAAATTTCAGCAACATATCCTGTTTTAATCCCACTCTGGCAGCTGTTGGTGGGCTTGTCCCGGAGCTTCAATTATCATTGTGCTTGTTTCCAAGCACGTGAACTATGGCAGGTGAAAATCAGGCATCTCACAACGGTCAGGGTGAAACTGTCAACTGCTGCGGTGGGAAATGGACTGCGGCTGCCCCCACCGTCTGGCCAGCTCCATCAGAGGCTCTCCCTCACACAACGCAACCCCCCTCCCCCCCGCTTTACAAATCAGCAGATCTGCGACCTGTCGGCAGTGATGAATAGAGGGCGTCTGCAGCCGCGGCTGCCACCACAGGCACAGATGGATGATAGTGGGCTGTTAAAGTGCTTCCTGCACCACATTGGCTGGAATAGTCAAGGCAAACAGCAATGGGCAATGTTCCTGTGCTTTATTTTTCTATTTCCTTCTGTTTTTTTCTATTGATGCTTGGGCTGTCAGCGCCACTGGCAGCTGCTGAAGTACAGCCAGAGCACCTGGTACACAAATCAGACATTTATGCAAACTGGGTTTTATTTTTGTCGTCCTTTCTAACGTCCCACGTGGAGAACATACATTTTCTTTTTTTTTATGTTAACACATTATTGAATTATTAACCATCTGTATGTGTCAGCAGCCCTGTTGCTAGCCACTGTGACGAGACATGTCAGACTACAGCACAGCTGACACTGTCCATATAATTCACTTGTGTGACATTATATCTGGTAATTGCATAGCTAATTGCAGGGATAATTGAGTAGTATTGAGAATTAATTATGAACTGTTCTCCCAAATGATGAAGAAAAAAAAATCACTTCAATTATATATACACTAAATCCGCCACTAATCACACCACTTAGCACCAGTGAGCAGTCAATAAAGAGAAAATGGATTCATGCAACTTATCAGTGTTTACCACAAGATTCAAACATTACTTCTTAACTTGTTTTGTGTATATTTGCATAACCCCAATGAAAATGTTCAGTTTCTTGTTTTAATTTAAATGAACTCATGCCCACGTTCTTCCTTAAGACACGGAAAACATCTTGTTGGTATTCTGCATAACTTGTAATATTGATTCTTAGAAGGAGAAAAAAACGGACCTTCTTCAAATCCTATTGTGCGGCTGTCACACGTATTAGACCACAATATGACCCACGGGAGGGATTGAAGCATGAGCAAATAGTGGAAAGAACATAAACCATTATATGCATGGAATCCACAGAGAGCTCTGTTACAAGCGTGGAGGCTTCCAGCGGAGTTAAGCATTGTGCTTCAGCCTGCATAGTGCCAGAGGTTGTTATCATTACACTCACGGCTGCAAAATTATTTGAATTCTATTCTTGACGACAATGTTGGCTTCTCAAGCCACGCTCCACAGTTAATAACGCAAAGGAAAAGCAAATCAAGCTCTCCCTAAATCAGCGGTTGACCACGTGCCTCCATGAGCAAATCACAGCTATATTGCACAGTTTGAAGTTTCATGGCCTAATCTGGAAAAGTAACACTATGTTAAAAGGCAGCTAAACAAGAATTCAAAATCCTGGCACAGCAGAAAGCTAAGCGCTTGTCCCTCGTAGCAGATCATTCTTCATTGTTTGGAAAAACTTTGGATGTAATGCAGGTGATGTTAACCAAGAAGAAATCATATCCAAAGAGTGCTTTAGAGTTGGATCTCTGCAATGCAGAGTAGTAACACTACTGACTGAACCCACCCACCTGAAAACACACCACAAACTTCAGTATAATTAATGCACAAAGGCAAAGAAAAACAATACAATGGTTTCTAATGTGACTCATTCAACATCAACTCAGACGTTTGTAAAAATGAGCGTGTGTAGGATGTCAGCGTATCCATCACACTTACACTGAAATCACCGACCCATCACGTTCCATTTATGCAAAAATGTGTGTCCACTGATCACGGTGTGGAACAACATCTTCAAGGAAATGGTAAATATACTGGGCAAAAGATGTTATTTCCTGTTATTTTTCCAAAATAGCGATACCTGCATGTACACAAAATATCTCGGAGGAAATAGACGAACAGGCGAATCTCACTGCTTTGCTTGAAATCATTTTCATACACATGACGCAGGAACAGTGAATGAATAATTCACTGTATCTGACAGGTGCAAGGATTTGTAAAGATGTGAAGCTGTGAAAAAAGTGTTCCATTTACTTAACAGTGCAATAAAAAAAAAAAATGTCACTAAAATCAGTGTAATAATCATGATTTGAAGATGGAACTAAAATAATTGTGATCATTTTAGTCATAATAATCATGGTGTCTAATTACACTAATGTGCTTTGCTTTTTTGCCACATTGTTAAAAGTTGCATCCAGGACTGACCAGCTAAGAGCCACACGCACACACACAAACACACACAAACACACGCTTTTTTTTTTTCTTCAAACCAAGTGGGAGGTGAAAAAAAGAAGTCAGAGTTGCAGCTTTGCACATTCCTAGCATAAATTGATAGGAGCGACAGCGCACTCCCGAACGCTTGCTTATCAAACAATGTTGACATTCTGGGATAGATTTAAATGGCTGCAGCTTTACATTAAACCACTGACTGCAGCATTTAGTATGTTGCAGAAGCAAATTGGGAGTATTTTGTTTCTCTGTTCTCTTGGACTTAAATCTCTACATGATAGGAACCGATCTGCAGGAAACACTGGTGATATGTTACAGACTCAGAACTCAGATATCAGAACGTTGTGATTAAGATCACGTTGCGACAGAGCCCTAACCTGCACGAGGAAACATTGTCCTGTAAACACAGACCTCTTGATCATCTCAGCTGCTGCAGCGTCTGATAAGATACAGAATCTAGTGTGTGTGAGTGTGTGTGTGTTTTCTGTTTCGTACAGGTGCTCAGTTTAATCCTCCCAATTCTGAGCGACTTATCCCCATGAATTACAATATGAGAATAAGGAAAGTATTGTGTTAAACCAGCAGTTTAGTCATGTAATAAGCCACTTTATTTATTTAAAAATGTCAGAAAAACTGCCGTTTGTGTAAAGTGGCGATGAAGGTCACAAGAAAACAGGCTGCTTTTGTCCTCCTAAGGAAGGAGCTCTTTTATGATTTTCTGTATGATTAACGGATTGAAAAATGAAGTTTCAGACAATCAAACACCAGAATACTGAGACTGCATCAGTGTTACAGCTATAAAGCTGAATAAAAGAAAAACTGCAATGTGCAACCTGCAAATTACATTACAGCATGAGTAATCCAAATAGGTAATGACAAAGACAAACCACAGTCTCAGGCATTACAGTTTGCATTTTGCAACATCACTAGCCCATTCACCTAATATTATATTATGAACACAAGTTACAACTTTTTAATATCTAAGTCAGGGGTGTTAAATGTATGGCCCGCAGGCCACATCTGGCACGATAAACAATTATATCTGGCCCATGAGATAATTTCATATATCAGTTATTAATAGCCCAATAACACGATACGTGGGAGCCGAATCTTCAGTCCTGCTGAGAATCCATGCAGACAGGGGTTGCACATCGATCACATGCAAAGACAGACGGGGATCATACCATTATGTGAAAGAAGGAAGGGGGGCAGATGTTCTGAAGACTGCAAGTGCAGTGGTACAGGCCAGGTACACAGAGACACGGGGAATGGGAGCGTTTTGGGAAACAGTGAAGAAATGAGTGAAAACGTAAAATGAGCAGCGTGTGGCTGCATCTCAGTGATCTTGGAGACACAAAGTTGAAGAATTTATAAAATCAGGAGCTGGATAAGGTGATGCCTGTTTTTATTTTCAACAGTGGAGGACAAAAGGTTTCAAACTCGTCCAGGCATAAAGCCTCATGTGTGTTCTCCTAGTAGCCTGCACAAAAATAAGGCTTTTATGAAAACATGGAATAATAATTGTTTCCTTGAGAAAGACTAAAGTTACACTTCAGTATTGAATCTTTTCAATAAAATAAACCATATACAAAGTGTGTTTGAATGGCAGAGATGCCGAAATGTGTGCATGTAGCACAGAGTCATGGCTCAGCATATACATGTCTAGATGAGTCTGACAGACCTGAATGTGCGCCGTTTATAATTCTTAACTTTTTTTTTTATATCTGCTTCTCATCACAAACAAGCACAAGCAGAAATTTTGGTCTTAACAGCATTTTCTATTGATAACAACCTCCCTCATGGTCACTCATATTACACAAAGTAGTTAAGAAATAAACAATTAACCTGTTGAACCCCAATGCCCCCCGGTACCGAGAGGGAGAACGTCTGGTTTAAAGGCATGCACCACCAGATGTCCAATTTAAATATAGACACGTCAGAATCTCAGCTAAAAGCTCACACATCCATTTCAACAACCACCAAACAGCTAAAACAGCAAACGATTAAAGAGCAGGTTAACAGATTCCACACAAACATGTAAACACAAAGCATGGATCCCTTCATGTATGCCAATGTGCCATTGGGTGCAATAGGCACTGAAGCAGAAGGGGTGAGCTGCCTTATTATTTTCTCCTTTTTATACAGTTAGGGAGTTAGGGGTAGCACTTGTCTTTTGTTTGTTCTTTTGTTTCACCCAGGGTTTAGCCAGCACCCTCCCTTTTGAATAAGCTTGTTTTGTTTGTTATTTTGGCCTTTGTTCAACTCGGATTTAAGTCTTCAGTTTAAACATTAAACCACCTTTAATTTATACATTGGCTTCTGAGTATGGTTTTGGGGACCAGGGCAGGTCACACTTCTCATAACCTTATGTTGCATTCCTGTACCCCCAGACTGAAGCGTAACAGTGACCCACGATGTAGAATGAGTTTGACACCACTGATTTAAGTGATCTTTATAACCAAATTCAATTAGTAACAGGACATCACTTGTAATGCCACAAGCAACAATCTTATGTCTGAATAAAAAGCACTATAGCGAGATCTGAAAGACATCCGAGACTTTTTGTCCCCATAATCAGGCCATAGAGAGAAACACTTTTAGGATTGTTTTAAAGTAGGGGTGAGTGAAGCAATGCAGATGTGGTCATACAGGAAGACCTGTAAACTGATCCCATTGTAACAGAAATGATCTAGGCCTCTTTACATTGAAGTGAGACTGACAGTCAGAAATCTCTGACTTTTAAACAAGTAATCACTGGAAATGTCAGACTTTTACATGTGACTTTACTCACTTAAAAGTCAAGCAGAGAAAGAGGTAGAAAGCAGTAGTTTTAAAAGTTACAAAACATCAAGTAGCAAAGTAGCAGTTCTCAGCGGTGTGACTTGTGTGAACCGTACCTTGACAGAAACACACCAAAAACAGACAAAGTCTATACTGACCCCCACAACTCATTCTCTGGGAAGTCCCACCCTGCTCATCCCAATGCATCATTAAGCTCAAAGAAAAGTAAAAGGACATTTTTGTAAGGTGGTGTCACTGATTTTTCTTACAAACCTGATTATTTTAAAGTTAAATAGGCAGTAAAACAATAAAAAAATTGAATCAACACATAAAAAAAGGTGCAATTTTTAAAAACAAATCCTATGAATAGTTTGGATAAACCTGGCAAGAAATGTTTATAGAGCAGGAAAACAATCAAATCAAAGTGTTTTGTTATTTGGGTTCAGTAGATCTGATGGTTTAATCAGGTTTACTTTATCAACTATGTTAACTTGAGTGTTGAAAGTGAGAGCACTGAAATGTAAAGGACCTTTTGGATGTTTTCAATATTTGGATCATAATCTGAAGAAATTTTATGTTTTTCCATGACGACATTTTTTATGCACAGAATTATGAAGAATGCCCTGCCCTGCTACTAATTGTAATTGATTTTTCTTTGTATTGTTAGAGAAGATTTTTATATCTTTGATTTATTATTGCACTGAAATTTGTTTGCATTAGAATTTGTGTTTTTTGCTAATTAAGTTCCAGTTTACATTTTCTTAATTCACAAAGTACTTTTTCAGATTAATTAGTAGCAAATGAGTTTTTAAAATTCTTAGACATTAGATGGTGGATCTGTGGAATACTACCCGGGAGACTATATTGGGTGGTATCTTGAGCCAGTTTGATAAAAGTATCACAACCATCAGGAAAGCAGTTTGAATCCAGTTCTATCTGGGTGGGTGAATCTGAATGAGGCTGGTGAAAACGGGGCATTTTGAGGAAGGTGTGTGTTTGTTATGAGTCCTTTTCTTCCTTTTCCATTGTGAGAAGTTGGACATGCAATCCATAGACGAGAAGCCTGAAATACTTTACTGGCACGTGTGACGTGAGTATTCATCCAGCTTGATGGGATTTAAAGATGTAGGTCATAAAAATAGAAAAATGAGTCACACTGTGATGCCATCCCTTGCCATTAATTTAGAGATCATTAAAGACCTTTTTTATATATATATATTTGCTTTAAAGCTACTTTTTCTTGTTATTTCTTGCCATCAAATATTTAAGAACACCAAGTTAATGTCTCACTCTTTGCATATTTCCAAAATATGTAGCTTAACAGAAAGACTGGAAAAAAGGGGCTCAATTGAACTTTTTTTGCTGGGTTCAAAGTTCTTGCACAGAACTTTTTGACTTTGTAATTGTTGGGCAGCACGGTGGGACGGTGGTTAGCATTGTTGCCTCAAAGCAAGTCCAAAGACGTGCAGTTTGTGGGGATAGGTTAATCGAAAACTCTAAATTGCCCATTAGTGTGAATGTGGGAGTGACTGTGAGTCCAAATGGTTATCTGTGTATGTGTGTTAGCCCTGCGGCAGATTGGCAACCTGTCCAGGGTGTACCCTGCCTCTTGCCCCAAGACAGCTGGGATAGGCTTCAGCGCCCCCCGCGACCCTGAAAAAGGATAAGTGGAAGCGATTGGATGGAGATATTGAAGCTGCTTCTAGTGTTTCAGTTAAGCTTACTAAGCAATGGCTATATGAAGTTTGTTGTCCAATTTCCCGTTCATGTGTATAGAACTCGCAAGACTGCTGTGATCTTTAAATCAGACTGCTTTAACTGAACACCCGGGGATTTCACCACAGACCTCATACTCGACGACCAGGAGAGCGCCGACTAGAAGAGCGCCTGTCATATTTTACAACACTCATTGTGTGTACTGTGATTTCACCTGCCTGCAGCTTTCTACATATATATATACTTTCACTGTGAGATTTAAAATGACAGCAGCCACATACAAGATTCACCTTGTATGTGAGATCAGGCCAAGGTAAACCTTTTGGTTTTCATGTAACTATTCTCAGAACTTTGTGATAACGCCTTGTATGTGTAATGTTTACAGTGTGCGAGTAGTGTCAGTTTGGGGTAATACCTACATTCCACTAGAAATAAGAGCTTTTATTATAGATTATATGAAATAAACATGATTTGTGTTTGATTTCACATACTTGACACTGCTATTTACTACAGCTCTGCATCAAATCAGGGGAGAGCACACTGTAGTCTGAAAGACTGACAGCAGAGTCCAGATCGATTCTTGCAGAAATTTTGAGAGCTTTTCATGCAGTGTTGGTTCATTTGACAGCTCAGTCGAGTTATGGAGGACGGGCAGTTGTTCTAGTATAGCTAAGGTCAGAGTCACGGTCCTTGGACAAGGAAGGAAGACCTACCATTTATTTCCAAAAATCTGGACTGCATTTCAGATAAATACCGAACTTTGTCAGCCTTCCCTTTTTGTGTGTGAATGTGTCCACATTTTCTCCAAAGTCTGATCTTGTTAAAAGCAGATATTTCTTGAAAAACGGAAAGTATAAGGTGAACTTTCAGTCTGTAAAAATGCTTTCCTCAGCTACTTAATATTTTACTTGTACAATTTTAACAGCATTTAGAACACACAGGCAATAAGGTTGCATAATTCAAGCAGGTTCCATGTTTGTTTTCTGCATATCTGCCAGCAGTCATTAGTCTTCATTTATTCTCCTCCCCCAGAGGAAAAGTCCCGGGAATCTGCTCCCTTACAGTGTGTGACTCAGAGCACACAAAGGCCATCGCTGAAGTAAATTTCTACTCTCACATTATGCAAGACATTTTTTTCCTTACAAATGTCACTGAGTTGATTCACATGTGTGACACAGTAGGTGCGTTTGCAGGAGAAGTTGCGTGACTCTGCGGACAGGGTCATTTAGAGGCAACCAAGCAAATCTATGGTTTATCTCTTTTTCCTGCTAAAAGCCACTAAAATGTATTAGAATTTAGAAGGTCACACCAATCAATTTTGGCATTTTCATTTCTTCTTTTTTGTTGCAGACAAACAATGCATTTTTTTTTTTAAATGCCAGACATTGTGACCACACAGATGTTATGTACTCGGTTCAGCCGAAAAAGTGAAAAGGTGTTCTCACCACACCATTAAACAGTAAAATGATCAGGCCTAAACTGTTTTGTTGATGTGAGGTAGGAAACAGAAGAGTTTTTATCTGTGATGAACCAAACTCTAACGTTTACCTCTGCAATCAGAACCAGGTTTTTTTTTTTTTGTTGTTCTTCTAACTCTTGGCAACTTGGGATCAAAGAAAGAAACTGACACATTAAATTTACATCGCCCCCCCGCGCGCCCAAAAAAGGCGGTTTCCGCCTTAACTCTATGGCCTTCCGTACCATAGAGTTAAGGTTTTTACCTGTGGTAAGTTAAACTGAAAGTTAACAAATACTCCAAAGGGTTCTACTGTATGTAGAAACTATTTTCAGTGCCCTGGATACCCTCCTTTTTTAAAGTGTTTCACGTTGCAAGCTAACTATGCTGGCCAGTTAGCTTAGTTAACTGCTAGCTTAGGACACTGAGGCTCCAAGAAGGGTTTGTTTGGTGTTAAATAGCGCTCATATAAAGCACCTTGAGGTGACTGCTATTGTGATTTGTCACTTTATAAATAAAATAGAATTGAATTGAATAAAGTCTAGAGACCAATGAGTGACATTCGGGTGGCTAAATAATCAAACAGATTACAACCTAAATGCAAACATCCACCTTAAAGAGTGACCTGAATTTATGCTTCCCCAACTTGGAAATGTTGCTAGTAAACATGCTGATGTTTGCTATTGTGGTCTTAAAGTCATCTTTCACAGACTTAATAGCTCTGAGAAAAGCGCTTCATTCGATTTGAGTTGATCGCCAGCTCATATTCATTTAATCAGGATGTCAAACTCTATTTACATCAAATAGTAACAGTGTTTGGCAGTTTGCCCACTTTTGCTGAAGGGCAATTTAAACCTGTCATGGCTGCCAATGAGATGCACCTTGTACCTATGTGAATCCACAAGAAAAAAAAAAACTGCTTCAAATTAGCCATGTTTACATATCAAGGGCTGTCTAGGTGATTAATTACCACCTCCTTTCCTAGATAATATCATGTGGCATCTGCCCTTTCGCTTTCTCTTAAGTACTGGCAGAGATCACTTGTCCTCTTGATTAATTAAAAGAGCCCCATGGGTTAACATTTGCAAGTAAACCTTCTTAAACCTGATCCTCAAACACAGTATCAGCTTCAGGAAGGATACAAAAGAAATGGGTGAGGTGTTGTGTCAGATTTGACAGCTGACTCCAGGAGCCGCACCGAAGTCAGACAAGACTAATGGCTAATAATATCACTCTGATCTTTTTAGCCTTGAGGTTTACTTGGGGTGCAAAGAAAGGGGAAAAAATGACTTCCACACTCAAGATTGGAAATAAAAGATAAGTGGAGAAATAGTCTCTAAAGTAGAAAAGACTCACACCTTTCAGCCACTAAAGCTTCAGTGCTTTGGATTGAATTTTTCCGAGTCAGCATATTCTGCTGCTCGACTGTTCATTATTACAGTTAAAGCCAGTGGAAAGTAACTTTACTTACGAGCTGTACTTGCTGCAATTTTGAGGTGCCTGTAAAGCTACAAGGTAAATTCTTTTAACCTTTTGAACCATTTTCACACACAAATGTTTGATGATCCAGAGGCCTGATTTGTTTACTGCTCCACTGAGTCAAGCACAAGCATCAGCGCACATCATCTTTGTGTATTTGGTTTCACTTTTATCTGTCCAGACCACAACTATATTGCATGTCTTGTAGGTTTATGGGTCTTTACTCCACTACACTTGTAATTAATGGACTGACTCATAAAACTTAAAAAATATATACCTGATTTAAATATGTCTGATCTCATATTCAAGGTCAGCTTTTAGCAAGGCTACTCTTTATCGACTTCCACCTAAAAGTTCTGTAGTCTGGCTCCTCTTTGTGCCCAATGAGTAATCCTCCAATTCATTTTTCAGTTTAAGGTGGTGTAGGAAATCAAATCTGGTAAATACAGCAGAAGGTGAGCAAAAGTTGTATGGGCAAAAAACTCCAGCATTTTCATTGCACTGTGAGCTGTCACATAGTAACAGTACTACAAGCCACAGTTGAGGTTGTTTCTGTCATGCATTTTCCATCATCCCCCTCAGAAAGTTACAGTAGAACTTGGCAGTGATGGTGTCACCCTGGGGGACAGATTCATTATGCACAACCTCATGGTGAGGATGCTCATGCAATAATGTTTCTCACCTGATTTATCGCCTTCAGATTTGGGAAATCTGGGGTTTTCAGCTGACAGCTGCTGTTTTGAATCCAGAGATCCTGCTTTCAGCACCACAAATGATTCTCCACATTACATTTAGGTCAGACATTGAAGTTGAGTTGATGGGCCCCAACGTTTCAAACACAAACACATGCTACATCATGGGTTTTGTTGTTTTCATGAACAGCTGGACAGTACATTGGCATGTGTTATAAGACAGACATCATCTTAATTCCACTGTATGGTCAAGTGTGGGAATTTGACCAGTTTTGACTAACTGACCAGTTCTTGTTATGGTTGTCACTCAGATAACTCAGGTTTTGAAGCTCCACCTTTGACCTAATGATGCCTACACATTCATTTTTAAATGTTTAAATATTTGCTTTCTCAACGCTGGAGCTGGAATCATGCATATTCACATGTTCACTAATAAACCATTTATCATCATTGTTAACCTTTTTTTCTTTAGTACTGCTAGGTATAGTGTGCTGCAACACTATGCAATAATTCTTTTTGAATTAAATGAAGGCCTTTTCTACGCAGAAAAATTATGTTATAACAGGAAAAGCGCAGGTGTAATCGATAAAATTAAAAGACTTTTTTTTTCCATTTAGGTAAGCTGCTTCCCTGCGTGTCATTGCAGGGTAAACACAGGTGTAATTAATAACATTAATTACGGCTCTGTTTCATTTAGCTGGGCGAGGGTCCTGGAGTTGTGCTTGTTGGCTCACTGTCACGGCTTACTGATACAGTTG
>VURO01029966.1:17152-34112 GCA_015108175.1 Pelvicachromis taeniatus | reverse complement strand
CGTCGTCCTCGCACTCGTTGGCTTTCATTCATTTAAAAAAAAAAAAAAAAGGGGGGGGGGGGGGGGGGGGGGGGGGGGGGGGGGGGAGGGGGGGGGGGGGGGGGGGGGGGGATGGGGGGGGGGGGGGGGGGGGGGGGGGGGGGGGGGGGGGGGGGGGGGCGTTCACCCAATGGGAGAGCTCCAGGATTTGAGATAGCTTGAACTTGAGCATTATCTCTGTATGATGGTGTAAAACACAAAACTTGCCCACGTATTAGTCTAATAAGGTCCTGTTAATGGGTTTCTTTCTCATTCAACATTACTGATCATTTTAGTTAAGTAAGAAGGCTATAACTGGCTCAGATAAGTAAATTAAATCGAGAAGGCTAAAGTAAATCTGATAATTTAAAAAAAGGCACGATGATCAAAACCAAAGCCACACGGTCTCATATTTTTACAGTAATTCTGCACATTGATCTAATTTGACCATCTTTTTATGAGCATGTGGGAGGTTCTAATAAGGTCACTCTTGTCTTTAGTTTCTTTTTTTTAAACAAGAGATGTGGTTTGTCACTAAAAACTAAAAGCAGGTACTTTAAAGCGCTTGATTCCTTAGTTTAAAAAAAAGAGAGAGAAAGCTAATAGTGTCATCCTGACATAGACACAAGGACAAGACAGGAAGCTGAATACCTGAATCCCGGCAAACGGAAACCACGACAACTAACCAAGGCTGTGCTGAAAACAGCAGAACTGAGACGGGTAATTTCTGGCAGAGGGAGGCGTGAAAAGTGAACTAAAGACTCAGCAAACAGGAAACACTAACAGTCTGGCAACAAGTGAAGTCAGTGATTAGACATGATAAGTTATTGGCTGGAACCTCCAGCTGACTGCAGCCTTCACGCTGGCTTGGGCAAAGGAGAGGGAGAGAGAGAGAGCGCAGCAAGAGTAGCCTGTAAGCAAGATCAGCACCATGGAGAGAGCTAGAGTGCAGCGTGTTGACATGAGGTCTCTGTCTAAACTGGTTATGAAACTTCAAAGCAAAGACACACAGCGGCATATCACAGTATCTCTCAAAGTTGCAAAAATAAAAAACGATAAAGACCTATATAGTTTGGTGTTTCATGTTTAGGTGTCATTCAAATTTATGGGAAGTCTCCTTGTCAAAAGCATCTGCCCTGATTCGTTATGAACGTATAGGAAAAATAAACTACTCTGGAGTATTCTGTGTCCGTGTGTGTTGGCTGAAAATGCAGCGTTTCAAACTGCAGAGATTAAAACTAAACCTTGTCTGTGAACAGAAACCAGCATCCCCATTAGGTTTGCCATGATTTCGAAAATTAATTTCTTGGAGTTACAGCTGTATTTTCGACAAATAAGCTACCCAGGTCTCCAATAATTTGCAAATTCTGTTTTTTTTTTTTTCAGTCTACACATTTCCCTGCTTTCTCTCTTTGCCTTTTATCTCCTACTCTCTCCATGTGTGTCCATAATAAGACCCCAAAAAATATCACGCTGTGATTTCATGCCTCCTTCTTCCTTTTGTACTAGCAGAAGACTACAATTACATGCAGTGTCCTTAAATTGCTATGTTTACTCATGCTTCTAGCGTGGCCCTCATCAGAGGTCTTAGAGGACTAGAGATGAAAAAAAAAATGGTAGACTGAAAGAAAGAAATGAAAGGGGCACAGAAAAAGTAGTCAGTTCATTCAAATACATGTTGTGAGTTAGAACCACTTGTATGTGTTGCTTTCTTATTCGTCTTGTATGTTTTACAACACAGACAGTCTTTCATATGGGCTTTTTTCATCTTTTTTTCAGAAATCCAGTTTTTGTGGACATGTTTGCTTGTTAATAATTTTTAGTAGCAATCATTTCTAATATTACCGCAAGATTTCTTATTCATTTAACCCAACAATATACATACTTTTAAAAATCGACTGCAAAATATTGATCCCCAACATAGAGCAGATTCATACATCCTATATCAAGGAATTGTAATGCAGAAAAACGAAAAGTATTTGAATAAGAAGTCATTGCTGTTACTCAAATGTCAAACTATTCTCACGGTGTTGAGTTTTTAACATTTGGCAGTGAAAATGGACTTTAAACACGACAGCTGCCGAACAGAAACAAGAGTGGGGCGCTGGTTTTACAAGATCCCAAACAGATTCAATATATAATCTGCTGAAGTTTAGTCTGCTGCTACCAATCCTGCTCTCAAAGAAACACAGCCAAATTATAAGTCGGACCCCCCAAAAATGGAATTAGTCTCCCATTTTAAACACGGATACAAACATCCCCATCGTCACGAGCAACACAAACCAGAAAATTTCTGCTAATCACGGAGGGAGAGTGCCGTGGCATGTGCGCAGAAAAGCTGGTTATGTGCATTGATGTCTTTGATGGTCTGGAGATGGGTTCGTGACTTTTACAAGAAAGGCTTATTAGCAGTCTCTAAATACCCCGGCAAATGGGTTCATCTATTATATAAACATGGAGTACTGGCAATTTCTAACAGGTAAAGGGGGATTTAAAAAGGACACATTTGAAGATAAATGCCTGAACACACTGGAAGTGAATTCATAATTTACTTGACATTCAGAATTCTTTATTATCGGGCTAATTAGCTCTAGTTTTTTTCTTAATCACAGCACTTATCTGCAAGGCATGACGATAGTGTACCAGAATAGACAATTTAATTCATTTTCTGAGATCCTATTTTATCTCTGCTGATATACATTATGATGCGCAACTCATAATAACATACACTCACAGGTGACCTTGTTCGTAACACGTGAAATGTAAAGCAAAGTACGGCAACAGTCTTTTCGTGGCAGTTTTGCTTGATGGGTGATATTAAGTCGGGAGTACTTTATTTTTTTATTGAGGTCATATTCTCTGGAGTGTGAGGTGAAACTGTTCCTAATATTTTGACCAAAGGCAAAATATTGAATGTGGCTGTGTTACTAAAGGTCGTCTAAATAAAGTGGCTGTCAGTGAAGCAGCGTTGCACTCATGTGTATTCATGCAGTGGGACACAAGAGGCTCAGAAAGGCTCTTCTAGGCTTACCACTAGATGGTGTTAATGTGTTTGCCTTTCCGCTCCTCTCGGCAGATGGATGTTCCATCTCTAATACTTGGGCCATTAATGTTAAAGATGCAAATGAAACAGAATTGTTTAAAATGTCTGTAGTGAATGTGGTGAAGAAAGGAGAGAAAAGACATGAAGGAGCTGTGTGAGCTGTGTGCATCTTCTGCATCCACAAAAGGAGGAAAAAGGGGAATGTGCGGTTGCCATAGACAACCAGATATTAAAGTAAAGGTGCAAAGTATAGAGTGCTTTGTTTTGGGGTGGGGAGGTGTGGGGTTCCGGCTGATGAAGACTGTGTGGATGATGAAAACACGGGGAATGGATAATGCAAACAGCATAAATTGAATCATTGTAAATAAGCTATTATTACTCAGTCCATTCATCTTAGGCGAGTGCGAGCAGCCCTGGTTCAGTAAATCACTCAGCTGCTTGTGGGGAATGCACTGAATGTAAGCACCGCAGCTGAGGCTAGTTTGTGTGTGAAACATCACATTTAAGTAGCACCTGTAGGCTCTTTATGAAGTCAAAAGGTTGTCTCCTGCTGTTGTTTACAGTTTCTGATGATGAACACAACCCATATGCATACTTCAAGGCCTTGAGAGTGTACAAAGACTTGCAGCAGTTCAGAGGGAATCAGGTGGTGCACTTTAACTTGAGCGCGATGCACATCTAAGCGCGAGCGCCGCGCTGTTCCATCAGGGATGGGCAGCAATCTTTGTTTTGCTTTCAGGCCCTTTGATATCTCCTGGTGGGAAGGTGGAGGGGCAGGCGTTTGCAAGTAGAAGACAGAGAGGAAAAAAACACACACAAGTGAGAGATAGGAAGGGAGACAAGGCGGGTGGGGGCTGGTATCACGTCTTGCTCAACACGAAGCAAAAAAAAAAAAAAGCCTCCTGTTTTGCCTTTACTGTCCAGGATCATAGCACAGAGCCACAGTGGATTACTCAGTACAAGTGTTAGCTTGCTGTTATTTATATACTGTGGAGAGTGAGACCATGAATGTCAAAAAGATGCAGTCTTGTAAACGCGGTACTGTAGATATAAAACATTTGACTCTGAAACCAGTGAAGCCACGTTATGAGCCTTGATGGAACTTTGCCATTCTTCTGTTTATGGAACATTTGAACATATTTCAATCATAAACTGCACAGAAAACACGGGTAACACCACCCATGGGTTTGTGAGGTTCCATGCTGAAGCTGTCATTTTAGTATTATGACCTTTTTTGGCCCAGTGCATGGATGTCTAAGTTAGCAAGGAGTGAGGAGCATCCATAGTCTTTACGGTTGAAGCACGCTTTCACTCACCGAAACCAGAAAACAGACTCCTTGGGAAGTCGATATTTGCATTAAAAATGGCATGAACTGCATCGATGTCACCAGCACGGTCGAGAAGTCACATTCAGTGACTTGCATTAGCAGACAGACAGCAGCTACACCTTTAATCACTACCTGTGCCGTTGTCATAAAGAGAACAAAAAAGTGCACAAGGCTGTCAGCTGTTCTTCCGCAGTAATGTTGGACCTTTTAACATGGGAATCTATAGGTACTGACTCTCCATTGAAGCCTACCCCAAGTGGCCAGTCCAGGAACTGTCTTATCTCTCACGGTATTTACTTTTTTAGGACAATTTTTAAGCGCTATGAGCCACAAAAACACAATCAAAAAATATTTAAAAATTGAAACGAATGATTATTCTGCTCTGAATTTGTGGGGTATCCTATTATGCAGATGTTTGCTAAACCAGCCGGCCTTTTGTATTTGAAATGAGATAAAACATAAGTCTTCCTGTTTTAACTGCTGTCCCACATCACCTAAAATGCTCCAGGTTATATTTCAAATGGGTAAAGCTGCCTCAATGATTTATTAAAAGAAAAATAAATCAAATCAAACCACAAAAACAAAAAATACCAAATAAATTCATCTGTAGCTTCTACTTGATAAGTATCAAAGCTTTAGCTATTTAAATTGTAGAAAAGGTGAATACCTATTCAGAGTGATTTGAGAATTCAATCTTTCAGCTGCTGTATATGCAATGAACTCCCTCCTGATTCCTCTTGAGAGCAAGGCAGCTTGATGTGTTGGAGGCACCAAGCTGAGTCACTCTGCATTAATCTCCATACAAGTTCACTGACAATGAAAAAAAAGAGGTTCTAGAAACGTTTCAAAGGTCTGCAGAGCTTATCACTGACTCCACACTGCAGTGTCACCCCCATCACCTTTAATGGTTGAGGGGGAGGTTACTCTATATGGGTGTTTGTCTGTGTGTCAAGTCACTGACATGCAAGCTGACCGAAGTGACTGCGGACCAGATGGACCCTGATGTGGATGGCTTGATCAAGTGGAGCATTATCAGACCACCCACTCCGGCTGACATAAGCTGTGAGGGATAAGCGTATTAGGAGGCAGGGGGTCCACGGGGACTATGGAGACACTTCAGAGTAATAAACTCATCAGGAGAGAGACAGATACACCTGTTCACTACAGGGTGACTGAGACAGAGGTCGCAGAGAGGGAAGCAGAAGTAGGAGTGGTCGCTATAGTGTGCAGACAGGGGGGGAAAAAAAGCAAGAAGTAGCAGTTGAGACAGCGATAAAAAGGAAGAGACAGACATTCTTAGCTACAGAGGGTGATACTGTGAACATCCCTAGAGTCAAAATCGCCTTAGACAAGACAAATTGAGCTGGCCCAGTTGAGTCCAAGTCAAGCCAAACACCAAAGAGGAAATTTCAAATCCTGCCTGCAAATCCCCAATGTGTTAAAATCAAAATGACAGCGCTACCCAGAAGTGGTCTTGAGTAAAATAGCACAATTAAGATATCTGGGCTTAATTCTGAGATCAGTCATTAGATATTCAGCATGATTAATAGTCACTGCACCTGAAACTGCTTGGATGACACAAAACCGTGAGCCATTAAAACAAAATGTGAGCCATGTGAATGTTTTTCTTAGAAGAAAAGTTACGGCGGCAATGCAGCAGCTCTGCTTTGACAGACATGGGCAGCTACACATACTGGCAGGCATGTAACAGTGAGAGAGAACAAAGATGATCAAGTCCAGATATGGTGAGATGAAATGTAATGTGAAATAGAGGGAGAGACAAATCCTCTCCCTCACGCCAATACAGTAAACCCTCCGCACGACAAATATAGACGCTCTACTGGGTCACCTATATAAAATTGGTTGGTAATTTTCAACAATCCTACAACACTTGTTCTGTCTGAATTTCCAGAAATAATGCAGTGACCCACATGATTTTATCTCGGCTGTAGAAAATCACTTTGACCTATTTTGATGTAAAGTAGTCCATGTTCTTATTTCTGTCCTTTACAATATAAATTAGATTAAGCGGATGAAACGGAGGAACAAGTCTGGACATATTTTTTGAACAGTATAGCCATTATTCAGCGTCACTGAGAAACGCATCTCCCTGCGAGGAAAAATCTAAGGAAACAACACCATCCCAAATTAGTATTATCTTAGACTGAGATAAGATGGAGAGATTGAGCATTAAACATATAAAACTGTGCTGACAAGTTCTTTAACACTGGCTGAAGTATCAGTATATCAAATGATTTAGTTTATTGTTTCAGTACAGTGTGTGAGTCAAGTGTTAAAAAACAGCAAATTTGTCCTGTGTGTATAGATTCCTGAAATACTTATGGTACTTGAATGCACTCAAAGTCAGACTGAGAAGTTATAGTGACTTCTCAATAATGCTTGACATGATATTTGATACTATGCTTGAAGTTAAACTTTTTTTTTACTCTCTATGGCCTAAAATACAAACCGTAAACATGCATATATTTGACTTTATATGTTACATTTGAGAGCAAGAAAGATAATAGGTTGAAAAAATAGTCAGGATTTTCAGATCTGTATTCAACATCAATGTGTGCCTTTAAACAGCTTTAATTACAGACTACACACACTATCACTTTCTTAAGACAATTTTATGCATTATTTGCCAGACGCATCATTAGTGCGAACATTCGAACTGCTATCATTTGAATATCACCATCTTTATTGTGATGTCCTTGCTGTTGTGAAATAAACATGTGGGAATGATCGTTTATTAGAGCAAGCGGTTTTAAATTGTCAGCATTCCAGAAAAGAAAAGGAAAAAAAAAAAAAAACAGTCCCGCTAATAAGTGTTGATGAAACGCTTTTGCCTGTGACTTGTTTCTCATGGGGCTACTCTGTCACATCGGTAAGCCCTTTATGCCGTCTAATAAACACAAGATTGTTGCTTTAATTAATCTCTGCTAATATTAATAAGCAAAACCACAGCTTCCCAAGGTTGGAAGCTGGAAGTGGTTGTACCGGTTGTTTTGTTATGTATTCCACAGATTTTCTTTTCACTTTCAAGTGAATAAAAGTCATTGTATAGGCGTGCGTATATAGGATCAAACATACCGTATATCTGCTAGTAGTGGCCTGTCTCTTATTGATGCAAGTTTCTAATGCCGGTTTTGAGAACATGTCACGACAAATACCCGCCGGTCTCTTATAAGCGCTGGTCATTTTGCCCTTTCATCTCCACTGACAATTTTGTTAAATGCTGAAATGTTCATCCGCTGTTATTGCCTACATTTTGTGGCTGTAAATACGGTACCATACTGTATTTTACTGCCAAATGAACTCTGTTTACCCATCACCATTCCGTCTGAGAAGGGAATAAGAGCCGGTCTCTTTTAAACTCCGGGCCATCCGACTAATTTTTTGAATAAATGCCGGGGCTACTATTGGAAGATATATGGTATATAGATATGCTGGGAGTAACTAGATACATGTATCATATACAAACAGAATAAACTGTAATTGGTTAAAAACATTATATTAATTTGTTATCAAAATACTTTTCAAACTCTCCTCTGCACTGGTTAATATGAGCATCCCCCACTGTAACAGTATACATGGAGATTCTATTTGAATGCCTGTGTTTGCAAATTTTGCCTTTGTGATCTTTAGCTTTTTTGCATGGTTGCCTCTACAGGCATGATATTGGAGGAAGAAAGGATCTCGGCAAGAAAAACATGTTCTTCCACACATCATGCTGCTAACCGGAAGCTTTCTCTGCATCTAGACCGGCCCCATTCACTGCCAGAGATTGCATCTTTTGTTTGACTTTTGTTTGACTTTTCTCGGATAGTCAAGTTTTTTTTTCTTTCTTACCCATATCCAAACACTCATTAGAAAAAAACTGTGAAAATGAATCACATTTACTCAGCTATTTGATGAAGTCATTTAAATACTTGCAATGAAGATTACTCATTAGAGTAACCCTGTTCAAATTCATAATAAGCACACCACACTGTCTATAACTGCCATTATTTTCATTAAGACCCATCCAAACAATCAGCATTGATTTTAAGAATCTGTATTTAAAAAAATCACATGTTCCCACAAACATCATTCCAATAAAACAGCATTAGCGTGCAGATTAATGACTTCCCACAGCTAATGTAAAATCACAGAGCATTCGTGTTATTTTCCTGTCAGAAAAAAACAAAACTAAAAAAGCCCAGGAACTCATTGTTGTTGTTCTCATTCTGTGTTCAAGCTGCTTCACAAGTAAAAATCTCAAAACAAACAAAAAAGCTTTTTCACTGATAAGGCAGAATCATTTACGAGCATTGATCAGGAAATATTTCTCGACACGTGCAAACACTGAACATTTGGTCGACAAACACATTAAACCAAAGAGAAAACAGGCACAAAAACAGATTCAGATTGTGCTCAACCACAGTAAAAGAAGCGTTTGTTATCCACGGTTCATTTACTGATGAATTCGAAATCAGTAATTAGAAAGTCACTATTTTTGCCCATGATCTCGTTTGCATAAATCACTGCTTTTCTTCAGGTTTGATGATACTCCAGGTCAGGGAACTGCTCTTGCAAGGTGAACAAACAGAAACACTGTTTCCTGTGACTCAGGCCTTACAGAAGTGAGTTAAGCCCACATTGTTCGTCTTGCTGAATGGATCAGTGGTATTTGATGTTGCCTTCCCGCTCTCCTCGCGACACGGTTGTAGAACATGGATTGGACGAGGTACGGCTTTGGTATCTAAAATGAACTTCTTACATCGGGATGAGCTTTAAATTACATTTATTAAGACTCAGTGACTCACTGTGAATTTCAAAATGTTTTCTCCTTTTCAAAATTCATGGTGTCCTTTGCTTTGACTTTTTCACCCTGTTTTTTTCAATACGGCCAGAATTTACCTTAAAAATAACAACTTGTGCATTGGCTGTTTCATTTGAAGCATACACACACTTTACCTTTAGATACCAAGGCATTGAGAAAAGACTCCCTGAAGGCAGAAAATAAGTGGCATGGATAAGACAAAAACAAATGAAGCTGAAAGGGTATTATTTTATGTTGTGCACTTTTTAAAATATTTTTTTTTTTGCTGTTCAATTTGAGGATATGTTGTGCCGCTAAGAGTGCAGAGAGCTACCGCTTCAACAGCCTCTTTTAGACACTCAGGGATTAACTTGTAAAATATACAGTATTTGGGGTCAAATGCAGGTTGAACTAACTTTCAGTAAAGCGGATCTCATGCAAGCGACCTGTTGGAAAGAGATTAATATTTATAGAGCAGCAAGACTGGGTGGGTGCTGTAGCTAATGTACAGTGCCGAAGGCTTATCTCTTTGAAAAACAAAACAGACACATTTCCTTAAAAAACATCATCAAGTGTGAAACTCTGAGCTTTCATACCGTCATGTGAGTAAAGACAAAGCCTTACTGATACAGTGTTCACCCAATATGGCCATACAGTGGGCTGATAGATCCACAGGAAACCAGCTTTTCTCTCCTGCTGAACCCCAGCAATGTCATGTAAACACCCCCTCTCCCTTAAACGTGGCAAACCAGATGAACAGCGTAAAGAAGAAAAAGAAGAAGAGAGACACAGATACAGATGGCAACATGGCAAGAATTTATGTGGGAGACAAACAACAGGCGAGTAAAAAGTAGCGGTGACAGAGGTGACAGTTTGCTGCTGGAAAAAAACTCTCCATGTGTAAAAGTCAGCTCTGATTTTTTTTTTCTCCATTCTTCTTCTGACAGAGGTAGCAGAGAAAAAGAACAAACTCCGGCTCCACACGCTCCATTTTCATGGTTTAAATTTCTTTGTAGTGGTAGGAGTGTAAAACTTTTCATTGTTAGGGGGGGAAGGAGAGGTGAATCAGACTATAGGAAAAGGAGGAAAAGGGAATTAAAAAAATGGGTTAAACAGTGTGGCAGGAAGAGGCCTTCTTCCTCTTATTATCACCTGAAGAAAGGCTATTGCCATTAGATTGAAATTTAATTTACAAAATAGGGTTTTAATGCAGCTGTTCACCAGCAGCCCATTCCAAATACGGTTTCTGTCAGTGCATTTCCTGAGGGCCATTTAATTGGGCTAATGAAGAAAGCTGCTAATGGCTGGGTTTATCTCTGGCAGCACTGGCGACATTTCATCAAGACAGGTGATTTTCCAGACATTGTTCGAGCTCACTATGTAGCATTTCATAGCCGAAAAGGAAAATAAAGCAATCGTTTTATTTAGGAGAATTATGAAAAACCCAACGGTGAAGTTAAGGCGGTCTTGAGGAAAACGACTAATTCGACTTCAGTTCAAGAGCAGGCTGAATTATGTAGAAATGATTTCAGAGAATGCTGCTAATCATGCTGGCAAAATCGACTTTAAGGAAGAAGAAAAACTGGCATTGTGAAGTCCACCACGTTAACTCTTAATTCTGCGAACACCCACAGGAGAAAGTTTAAAGGAGGCCACAGTGAGGGAGTGAAAATATGCACCACAGACACACACACACACACATAGAGACAATGATGTGACATTTACCTTCATCAGTTATCAACATCTTGACATTAGTACATCAAACCTGCTGTTTAATAATGAGCTTTGGTCGCCATCTGACTGAACGTATCTGACACTTTTGTCATTCCCCCCGTCAGGGAGAAAGGTCAGCGGGAAAGTCAAAGAGGTTGAGACCCATGTATATACATGATTATATTGAGCAAAGCTGACGTGTTGAAATAGCAACACCAAATGAAAGGTTTAGTAAAGCCCTGGCGAAGCAGAAGCTCTACTGGCGCTGAAGTGATGATGAAGCGATAGTCGAGCCAAAAGTACCACTGAAAATTCTTGACCTGTAATCTGCCATACACACCAGTTACTAAACGTGGGACAACGAGCAACAATGTGACACAGTGGGTTGGTTGGAAAACTTTTCATTCGGTTTTTAAAAAAATTTTTTTTTCCTAAATGCATGTCCTGACCCAAACTGAAGTGGAAGTCTCTCTGAGTTAGCCTGCAGTTAAAAACTAATTGTATTATTAGTATTGTTGAATCTGAATATTGCCTGAGTTAATTGTCTGGTATGCTGCTGTGGAGAAAGGCTGCTTTTAAACGATGCACATCACATTTTCCTAAAGTCTAAGATGATTTATTTAAATTCCTTATTTTGTCTAGCACCCCTTTGAAAAGCACAAATTGTCAACGTACGCTTACTTATGACTAAAGAAGCAAGTAAACAGAAAACTGTTGACTCACTGAACAGCTTAGCCCTTGTGCCACTGCTTAGGGGACATTTACTGTTAATTCTTCTCGTTAGAAACAGCCATGACAGTTCACTGTCACTATCAAATAGGCTGCCTGCTGCAGTGCTTAATTCAAAATGTATCATACATTCCCATCATACTGTTGCCTAGACATTTAGCAGCTTTAATTACATAGGAAATGATTAACGAATTTCTGCTGCTTCTCAGGTGGCACGGCAAATAAAGCCTCTAGCTAGAACTTTCAATAAAAAACGCTAAAGTAGTCCGGTAATTGCGAAGTGTAGTAAGTAGCTCCTAAAACGTGCACTTCACAAACACTCACAATCCCTAACTGAGACAGTTGTGCGCCAAAGAATTAATCTGGCACTTTTACATGGGGATCAGTCAGGTCTCTGCTCGCATTTGAATGAATCTCTCTGTTCTAAAGAATTCACTCCCACTGGATTCAAATCTGTCGTCTTGTTATTTTTCTAACGGACACTTCCAACTACTTCATTCTGGCTCCGGTGCATATGTCAGCGAGCCTGCCGGCCCGTCCCCCCAACGCACCGTTTCCTTTATTGTAAACAACAATGAAGTGCGGTTTGAAAAAAAACCCATCCGCCACCGGTGAACTGCAAGCCACCAATCATTTGTAGTCAGTACCCACAGCGGCTTTTGAATCCCCTCCTTCTCTTCCCACCTCTTCAAATTCATTGGCTGCTAGAGGAGTAGCGACAATGTTTAATGCACCATGCGGTGTCCGGAGTTCAGTCAGTGAGAGGAAGCGCTCCGTGGGCTTAGGGCTGTGCTGCGTGCGCGAAATAGTAAATAACGACTGTACGTGAGTGCTGAAGGAAATCACACATTTTCTGACAGGTATAGGGGAGACTTGTGCCGGAATGCGGCGTTGTTGCTGACCACCTCCTCAGCAGCTGTCTCTCTGTGTATTTGTGTATATACATATATGTGTGTGAGTGTGTGTGTGCGTGGACTTTGACGGGGACGACGGGCAAGGACAAAAATGCCACTACGGGAATCAGTAACTCTGTGCTGTCTCGAACGGCGGAAAAAAACACTGACTGCCTTTTAAATAATCACTTTGGATCTACCTTACCACACATCTGGATTTTCCCCCTCCTTTCTTCTTCTTCGTAGAGTATTTCTCAGTTTTCCTTCCTGAAGAACGGTGACTCACTGCAGGCAGAAGGCGAGCCGCTGCATCCTAATCAGACAGCGGAGAGGACTTCAGCTCATTGACATTACAGTCATACTTTTCTGGAGCACTTTTTTTTTTTTTTTTATTTCCACTGCGCTGCACTGTAGCCTGCGTGTGCATTGGAGGCTTGTGGCTTTCCCCCCCCCTCTCTTTCCCTCTTCACAAAGAGGAGAAGGAGGATACGGGTGGCACCTTCCGAAGTGGGCTAAGGAGACGAAACTCTCCCTAAACCCTGCTGGAACTGACTGTTTTTCATTTTTGCCTTTCTCCTTGTATTGTTATTATCTTTTATTTTATTCATTTTTACAGTTGTGTCCTTGGACTATTTGCGCAGTTTCTTTTGGTAAGTTATATATTTGACATCATTTGACATCTCTTCTCTTATATTTCCACTGTCCGTTGCTCGTTTCCAAACCTTATCTCGCAACCATCCCCATGCATGCGGATGCAACAGCTTCTTCTTCGTCTTCTTCCAAGGAGCGATGAATCCCTCTCACAGAAAGAGGGAGAAAGAGAGGCAGAGAGCACGAGTGGAGAGAATTACACGGCTGTGCTGAGATGTTGGCAGCTCATTTCTGAATTTTTATAAGGCTCATTTTAAATATCCGGATTATGCGGATTTGTTAATGCGTGTAAGAGGCTCATTTTATACACACTTATTCAAATAGCCGCCACAATAGGCCGTGTTCAGTTGTACGCCTGCAGTGATACCACATTATTAAAGTTGCCCTATTACAGTTTGAGTTCTCCTAATGTGTGAATGGGGCATTATCGCGCTCGGGTCAGGTAGTCCATTGTACATTAGAGATAGATTGAAAAAAAAAATGCACTGAGGATGTGGTATTTATGTGGTAAATAAGCTACAAGGAGAATCATTATTTGCCCATGTATTTTATGCTGCGTGGAGTGTCTTCCCAAGGTTAACTAATTGACAAGCTTCCTCCGTAAATGTGGAGATGAATTACACATGAGCTTTGTTTCATTTTTGGCTCAGAGGTGGATCTGATTTCTTACTGGCAGAATGGCCAGTGCGGCTCAGTGTCTTTTCATTTGAATGGCTAATTGATTCATGTATATTATAACATCTATATCTTGTTTCTGTTTTCCCTCTTAGGTGGTTTTTGAACACTTTTCAGTGACTATTCTGTTTGGAGACTGGATCCCGATTATTGCTCAGATGAGTCTGGATGCTCAGCTGAATATAAATTAGGTGCTCAGCGCCACAGATTGCTTGCAGAGGAAGAGAGCGACAGAGCAAAAACAATCCACAAAGACAAATGTCAAGGCCTCGCATGATGAACAGAACTCTTTATTTTGTCCTGGATAACAGAAATACCACATTTGAGCAAAATATCAACAGTTAAAAGGAGGGGCTAATCTCAGCACAGATCATAGCAGCTTTTAACTGAGTGGAGATGTATCTTTCTATTTTCTTTTTCCTGCTCTTGTGGGCTCAAGCCCTGACATTGAAAAACTTGAATTACTCTGTCCCAGAGGAGCAGGGTCCGGGTACAGTGATTGGGAACATTGCCAAAGATGCTAGACTTGGAATTGAACAGACTGGGCAGGGAGGACAGGGTAAGAAAGCCAACTTCAGAGTGCTGGAGAACTCAGCCCCGCATCTCATCGACGTGGACCCACAAAGCGGATTGCTGTATACGAAACAGCGCATCGACAGGGAAACATTGTGTAAGAGAAACCCCAAGTGCCAGCTCTCAATGGAAGTGTTTGCCAACGACAAGGAGATATGCATGATCAAGATAGACATTCAGGACATCAATGACAACTCACCTATGTTCCCTTCGGATCAGATTGATATTGACATTTCTGAAAATGCAGTCCCAGGGACACGCTTTCCCCTGACCAGCGCACATGACCCAGATGCAGGGGAAAACGGCCTGAAAACCTATCAAATAACACGCGATGACTACAATCTCTTTTCTTTGGAGGTAAAATCCCGTGGTGACGGGACTAAATTCCCAGAATTAGTTATTCAACGACCACTAGACCGGGAAGAAAGAAGCCATCATACCCTTATATTGTCAGCCACTGATGGGGGCGAATATCCTAGGTCAGGTACCATGCAGATAAATGTTAAAGTTATCGATTCCAATGATAACAGCCCTGTGTTTGATCAACTCTCGTATGTTGTGGAAATTCCTGAAAATTCACCTCCTGGTAAAGTCTTGATTGATCTAAATGCCACAGATCCTGATGAGGGGAACAATGGACAAGTAGTCTATTCCTTTAGTGGCTATGCTCCAGAGAGAATCCGAGAGCTTTTCTCCATAGATTCAAGAACAGGAGTCATAAAGATTCAGGGTGAAATTGACTATGAAGAAAGCCCAGTTATTGAGATTGACGTCCAGGCAAAGGATCTAGGTCCCAATCCAATCCCAGGCCATTGTAAAGTGACCGTTAAAGTGCTTGACAGGAATGATAACTGGCCATCTATAGGCTTTGTGTCTGTGAGACAGGGGGCCATCAGTGAGGCAGCTCCTCCAGGCACTGTCATTGCTCTGGTCCGTGTCACAGACAAGGACTCGGGCAGGAATGGGCAGCTTCAATGCAGAGTTCTAGGTAATGTACCTTTTAAACTTGAAGAGAACTATGACAACTTTTACACAGTGGTGACAGACAGGCCCTTGGACAGAGAGATGCAGGACGAGTACAATGTCACCATTGTGGCCAAAGACAATGGCATGCCTCCTCTGAACTCCACAAAATCCTTCACTGTAAAGATCCTGGATGAGAATGACAATATCCCTCGTTTTTCCAAGTCAGTCTACCTTCTTCAGATTCCTGAGAACAACATACCTGGGGAGTATCTGGGGTCAGTTCTGGCGCATGACCCAGACCTTGGGCAAAATGGCACAGTGTACTACAGCATAATTAACTCCAATGTTAGTGGTGGTGATGTCAACACCTATGTTAATGTGAATGCTGCTAATGGAGCCATCTATGCTGTCAGATCTTTTAACTATGAGCAAATAAAGTATTTTGACTTCAAGGTTCTGGCTAAGGATGCAGGATCTCCGCACTTGGAGAGCAACGCCACAGTGCGCATCAGTGTTCTGGACGTCAACGACAACATCCCTGTCATAGTTTTGCCACTTCTTCAGAATGATACAGCTGAAATCCATGTGCCACGTAATGTTGGTGTTGGCTACATTGTCACCACAGTAAGGGCGGTGGACAATGACTACGGTGAAAGTGGGCGACTCACCTATGAGATCTCAGATGGCAATGAGGAGCACCTCTTTGAGATTGATCCGGTGACCGGCGAGGTACGAACGGCCCACCCATTCTGGGATGACGTGAGCCCCATTGTTGAGCTGATAATTCGAGTATCGGACCACGGCAAGCCGACTCTGACCGCCGCCGCCAGGCTCATCATCAAGGCCTCCAATGGACGACCTCCTGATGGACTGCCGCACATGAAGGACAATCAGAACTGGGACATGTCTTTGCCTCTTATTGTAACTCTTAGCATCATATCTATCATGCTTTTGGCTGCCATGGTGACCATAGCTATCAAGTGTAAGCGGGAAAACAAGGAAATTCGCACTTACAATTGTCGCATTGCAGAGTACTCGCACCCTCAGCTGGGGAAAGGGAAGAAGAAGAAGATTAACAAGAACGACATCATGCTGGTGCAGAGCGAGGTGGAGGAGCGGGATGCCATGAATGTGATGAATGTGGTAAGCAGCCCTTCCTTGGCCACCTCTCCCATGTACTTTGACTACCAGACACGCCTGCCACTCAGCTCACCAAGGTCAGAGGTCATGTACCTCAAGCCCACTGCCAATAACCTCAGCGTGCCCCAAGGCCACGTGGGATGCCACACCAGCTTCACAGGCCCAGTCACCAGCACCACAGACACACCTACTAACCGCATGTCCATCATACAGGTAAGAGAAATTGCACTCCTTCACTGTTGTGCATCCATTTTTGCATCACAGGACTCACAAAGGTCCCACTTCCTGTATCAGCCCCCCACCCCCTGACCCCTTGTTTTATAAAATGAAAGAAACAAAAGACAAGGACAGGCAGAGAGGGCCAGGAGCACTGAGACAAAGACAAGAAAGGAAGAGGGGGGGGGGGGGGGGGACCAGAGAAGGG
>VURO01029966.1:0-15434 GCA_015108175.1 Pelvicachromis taeniatus | reverse complement strand
AGGGTAAAAGGGGGAAAAAAAAAAAAAAAAAGGAGATGGATAAACTGGGTGAGCATATCGCATGGTCACTCGGTTTCACAAGGGTACCTTAGTGCCGCTGTCTTCACCTGTGCGTACAGGTTTACCAAACTTGGAGTCAAAACTTCCAGTCTTTCTCCATCCTGCTGTTGGCCTCTAATGATGTTTTATAGCAGTGAGCTGGCAGATAGGCTAGGGTTGGTTTCTAGCTGGGCGAAGAGAATAATATGAACATATCAGCAGAGCTCTGCTGACCTTATCTTTGTCACCACAGTGCCATTCACTGTGATTCACTTTTAGAGAGAATTCCTGGAATAAGAAGATGGATGATATGTAATGATGCCTAATTTTGCTTAAGGCATTGAAGGGAATTACTTAGCGTGGAATCAAGGTTAAGACCAGTCTACAGCAAATTGTCTCAGTGTTCGGGAAGAAGGAATTGCTTTCCATCACTTCACAGTGAGCCCAAGTCTACTCTGTCACAAATATGCTTCAGGCAGCCACGTGCACCTCGTATGCACGTTCCTCTTTTCTTTTCATTTCTTCTACTTTTTTGAACAGCTGCCATCATCACTGTAACCAAGACACACCGTGTCATGGTGTTCAAACGGCCCATATTTTATCATATTGATTTGTTTTGATAAGTTTTGAGTGTTTCTAATTAGATTCACCGCAACACTCTAATTAAACAGAATTTTGTGTTGGTGGGAGACCGTTCATGTTAATAAGGTGCAAGTAATACAAAGGCTAGGGGAAAAAAAAGGAAAAGAAAAGGGGGTGTCGGGAAGGCTATAAGAGCTGCCTTTAGGTGGCGGCATTCTGCCTTGTGTGGGGTGACCGAGAGGAACGGGGCTCCAGTCTCTGCTGACTTGACATTGTCACTTGTCATTTGCAAAGAAGACTGCCTGCTGCTCTAATGAGAAATGCCAGACATTCATACACATAAAATATAGCATAATTTATTTATTTTTCTGCTGGGTTTGCCAGGCAAGCAGCCGCACTTCTTTGAGTGACAATATCTGAATTTATGGAATTTTGGGATTGGGTTCACACACAGTAAAAAGATCCAAAATCCTATTCAGTGAATTAAATATTCCTGGAAAAAAAACAAACATCAAGCATGGTGACTGTGATCATTTGAAAAGCGTACTTACTAAGGAGAAGAAACAAACAAACAAAAAAAACCAAAACACTGTTTTGATCTGTTTAGACTGAGCACATACCTGCCAGCAATGTAGCCAGAGCAGATGTTGAAAATTGATGCTTCGAGGAATGGTCTTACTCTGCATAATTTAGGGAGATTGTGTGAGTGTGTGTGGATGTGTGTGGGTTTAACGTCATTGTGTATTCCAGGCGTGTGATTTAAGCCTTTAGCTGGCAGGCTCCGTGACAGAGCCCCTACTCTTTTATGAGCGTGACAATCTTGTATTTGTCCGAACGTTGAAACGCCCTTCCTCCAAGAAACGCGCGCGCCCGTGCACCCAAACACACAGGTGCACGTGTGAGGACTGTTTTTGAGGATTCCGCTGAAAAGTCTTATCAAAGCCTCCGCTGTGCATTGTATTGAAATTGCTCCCACACCTCAGTGGCCACTGAGGCAGTGAATAGAAAAGCACTCTTTATTTCATTTCTCTCCCTTCATCTTTAGATAACTACTTTCCTCCAGAGCTTTCTGTTGGAAGAAGTTTGGTAAACCTGTACGCACCGAAACCTTGATCGACAGCATAGCAACTGGAAGCGCAGGCAGTCATTTCAGGAATGGGAGACGGTTTAAAAAAAAAAAAATAAAATCAACTTTTTGCAATTTATGTGCATTTGTCCCCCAGTTGAGCCTCTGAGTCACTGGGCAAGATTAGTTTTATTTGAGCTTGCCAGTCCTTAAAAAAATATCAGCTTACCTCAGGGTATATCTTCATATTTCCTCAAATAAACCTGCTGCTACTGTACATAACGCTACACACTGAAAATCTGAATTATTAATAAGCGGTTTTATTTTTTTCTTCATCTCCCCAAAGCTCATATGATAGATACTAGTAGAGCGTTGCCTGAGGGAAGAGCTGTAAATTAGGACATCTTTCTTAAGCCAAAACACAGAAATGCTTTTGTTTATTAGTTGCCATTATTGGCATTTTCATCTGTGTTGTCTGCAAAGGTGGCCGCTACAACAGCGTTGCTGTGGCAGCTCTTATAACGTATAGCACAGAACAGCAGCTGTGTTTGCATCCTCTTTCATTAATAAATCATTTAACAAATCAGAGGAAAGCGGAAGATGTCACGATATGTCTGTGAAGGTTCTCAGACATCCAGGTCATCTATCCTTAGACTAAGATGTCATGATAAGCATCGGCGGTCTCTGGCTACGTATTTGTGGAAATGGGCGGAAGACGGTGGGCCGAACGCCGGCCAAGATGGAAACAGAAGACGCAGACTTTGTGACAGAAGCAGAATTTGAGCATTCGTTCGTTTCGTTTCTGTCCTTTACGGTGCGAGGCGTCACGAGAGAGCATTGGATCTCATTTTTATCTCTGCTGTTGGGGCTGTGACGCTTTTAGATTTTAGAAAAGTTACCTGGGAGACTTTAGAGAAGTCTGGTCTGGTAGTAACGCACACATCTGATGTCTTTGTCTTCCTCTCTCACTGTTAACGCTTTCTTTGGACACATAAAACCTCACACGGACTCACAGGCATAAAACCTCCATTTGGGCAATTAATAGTTCATTGCATATGTAGATACTACAAGTATCCGGTGAATTTGCTTGAGATTTCAATGCAGCTGTAGAAGTGAATGTTTTATTTATTGCAAGTTTTCAAAAATCCAAGTAACCCTGCTGAATAATTGAAACGTAGGCCCCTGACTCTATGCTCACCGCTTCACACACACTCCTTCTCTGTAACTTAAACTCAAGTCAAATCAAACTGAAATGGATATGGACAAAAACAATGTATGTAAAGAGTGCCAAATTTTGGTGTAATTAAGATGTCCTTTTAGCCAGCTGCCATGCCCGTGCGCTGCGTAATTTCATTATTTTTAACAGACCCAGTGCAAGGCAATAGAAGAATTCTATTCTTTTTATTTTTTTTTGCGAGGGTAGAGAAAGAGACAGGATATGAAAACACAAGTTGAGCTCTGTGATAGCCAAATTGGCCGGACACATTAAACCAATTTGCTTGGTTCAGTAGGAAGCAGCCTATTGGAGATGACATGGGCATGATAATAAGACTGTGGCTTGTCAGTAGACATCCACTCCTTAGTTATTGTGTGTTTGTGTGTGCCTCTGTGTGTGTGTGTGTGTGTGTAATAGAGGTGGAGTGGATGAGCAGCACTCTTCTGCCTAATTCCCTGACACCAGAGCTTCATCTTATCATGTCATTCCATTGAGCAGCAAGTGCCGTTGATTAGCTTGGTTTACTTTTCATATGCAGGCTGGCGAGTCCTTTGCGACTTATTAATTACTCTGCTGTTCTGTAATTACAAGGCTGCTGAGACCATGAGCTGATGTTGCCCATGTTGGCTGCCGTTGTGTCTTATTTTCCTGACCACGCTGACACTGCCAGATGCACGCCTACACCGTGGATGCTGTCACTTCACAATCTTTCTACTTTAAGGTGTTCTCTTTTAAAGAGAATACCCTCCGATGTGTCATATTTCATAAAAGGAGGGGGAGGGAAAAAAAGAAAGAAAGAAGATTGCGATAAATAAACATTTGTGCATGTCCCTAGTTACCTTGTTGCTGCTGGCATTGTGCTCGAACAAGTCAGGCACAAGGAGCCAACCAAGCATTAACAGAGCTCCCAAACAAAAGAGAACACAACATAAAGCATAACCTTCACAGTGGAGGAATCTACCACAGCTACCATGTGTCTACCTGTGTGTGTGTGTGTGTGTGGGGGGGTTGTGTGCATGCACACACATACCCTCAGTGCTACCACCGGCTGTGCTCTGAAGCACCGGTCTTGCTGGTTCCCTCAGATTGGAATGGGCTTCCCTGTAGTGGCCGCCAGCCCCCTGAAGACTCTTAGATCCCTCCTGGGGTCTTTAGACTTAACGTTTTAGGCAGCGGGGTGTCTCAGTTGCAGCAATAGATGAGTATAGATAAAAGTGACCACACAGCAATGCGCGCCAACATACACAGCACACCGACGGCTGCATGCTGCACACGGCGTGGCAATGCATTCTTTGAGCTGCCAGCAGCTGGGTCTCCTTGCTGTAAATCAAACACTTTCAAAGTCAAACAAAGTAGAGCTCGTTCGCTCCGCTGTGTCTTGGCGCCGGTCCAACCGGAGAGAGCTTTTATTTCTGCCACATCTTCCTTCACCGTGCCCCCTAGGCATGTGCTGCAGAAACAACACGCAGCTGAAAGAATGAGTTATGCGAATCTGTTCTCACCTTCTATCTCATTAGTATTAGAGGAGTGATTTATCCCGCTCGCCTCTCTCCTTCTTTCTCTCTCTCTCTCTCCTTGTCCTTGCCTTTTACAGTTCAGCACTTCCACAGCTACATTAGTAATGAGATTAATTGATTGGAGGGATACACAATGAGTACCGTTTTATTTCCTCTAAATTCACCTAACTGCGTGTCAAAAACGATCTGTTTCCAAACAACTTCTTCCCCTTTACGCAATCACTACTGATTGGGAGAGTACATTACACTCTTACCAATCAGGAAATTACAATTTGCTGCAATATGAGGAGCATTTTTTTTTTCTTTTTTGTTTTGTTTCCTCACTCTGCCAGTCTGTTTTTTTGTGCGCGCGTGCTATGAATGTGTCTGCGAACGTCTGATGCTCTAATAAGAGCGATCCAGAGATCCCACTGTCTCTTCTGTTCCTGCTTATCTGTAGCGCAGTTTGAAATCTGACTCCCATGTCTAAAGCCCTGCGCGCGTCTGAAGGGAATTGACAGCCGCTGTGTTTTGCAGTGGCTGTTATGTGTTTGTGGCAACAGAGGCGAATGAGTCGGCGCTCTCAGATGTTATTGTCTAAACAAAAGGCCCTTTAAGTGGTGGGCACACAAGATTTGTTGTCAGACGTCGCCTCTGCCTGCTCTTCGGGGTAGCGACGGCGATGCAGAGTGCTAATGGTGTATTGAAAATGGGATATTTGGCCGGTCTCATCTTTTTCTATTGTACTACACAGATGTACTGAATTGGCCCCCCTCTCTGGGTTTATGTCTTAGAGAGAAATCTTTTTGGGGCCTTTAGCATACAGATCAATTGCTGGTTTGCTCCATTTCTTATTGATTTTTGCTCTGTTTGGTACTGAAATACTGTTTTTCATTATCTATCGCTCTGAGCATTGTTTAGTAAAAGAAGAACTCGCACTCGCTTGCTCTCTCCTGGCTTTCCCATGCTTTCTTTCTCTCCCCATTTTAGGGTTCCCTTCCTTTCTGCTCTTGTCATCTCTGATAAGCGTCGCGATTGCTCATGTTACTGACGACCCAAGCCAAATTCATAATGATGAGATTATCTTGTCAACAGTACAGGGTGTATATGTCTGGCGTATTGATCTGCGCACTGTCCTAATAAATGAAGTACCACGATGGAAGCGTTGGCTCAGTGATGACTCTTGAACGCGTCCTCCTTTTTTATACACTCTCAACGCTGCTGAGATGATGAATGGAACTTTGTCTCCTTTTCTCCTGTTTCCTCTCTTCTCCTTTTCCCTCTCCCCTCGTCTCCACTCCCTGGATTGATGGGGTAAAACATCTCTCTTCATACACACACACACACACGCACATACACAACGTCTAAAAATGCGTCCTCTTCTGAGGTCACGTTGACACGCTGAGTCGATGTACTCCCAGGTGGAGAGACATGGGTGCAGCCGTGGGAGAAACCAATCAGGTAGTCTGCGAGGGAGGGTGAGAGCGGGGAGGAAACAAATTACCAGCGCTGGTGCCAGGGCCTATGAGAGTGTGTGTGTGTGTGTGCTTGCCTCTGTGTGTGTCTTTAAGTGACTGTGGTTTGAAGGGGAGTTCATCTATGCATTTGAAGAGAAGGTCAGCGGGGTTTAGAGCGCGAGATTATGTGCGATTGTTTCTTCTGCGGGCTAGCTGATTAATACTAAAGCTGCTCTGACAGATTCTTAATGCGCCATAGACACACTTAAAAGAGAGCGAGAGAAACCAACGTCCGGAGCTTTGACAACGGAGCATTATCCTAAAGCCTTTTCTGTCAGCCTTTACCCAGGTGCATGGACAGTATCCTTTCTGTCTTCCACTCCTTCCTTGGCTAAGCTACCTCACCCCCCGCTGACCCGATACATGTACAGTAGATAGGTCACCTTGAAGTGAAACATAGTCCATCTGCAGAAGAGAACCCAGGTGTGTGTGTGTATGTGCACTTGTGCATGTATTGATATAAGACATATGCACACGTTCTGTGCCTGTTTTTGTGTGTGTGTGTTTATGAATCTGCGTCTGGCCTTGGTTTGGTGCTTTGGGGAAATATCTAAAATCCTTTCATCCACAGAATGGCTCTTCCTCCATCAATTCAAACGGAATAATTTGCTCTTTAATGATTTTGTTCACAAGCGCTCAGCTTCTGTCTTGTTAACCCACAAACAAGACCACAATTTGTGATGGCTTGTTTTAGCACTAAATTACAAAAAAGCTTTTTCTTTCTTTCTTTTTTTTTTTCCCTAAATAAAAATAGAATACATGTTGGATAAGTCCTAGATGAGAGGGTTTAATAATATTAGTTGGAAAATGTGAACATAAGCTGAAGTCAAACACTAGCTTATTACAAATGACTCCAAAAGCTGAAGGATACAGACTTGGTGAGTTTATTTTATGACTGCCTTTTATGTATTCTTGAGTGTTTGCTCTACTCTGTAGATATTTCTAGTTACTTTTGTAAATCCCCATTATTTAATTATATTAAAGATATTAAAGACGAATAATTTTCTTCCCCCTTTAGAATGAATTTTGCATAATAATTGCAGCAGTTCCTGACAGTATTACCAAAATACTAGCTTGAGCCTCATTTTGACTGTGTGCCATGTACACGTATTTTAACTAGGGGCTAGGTGATATTCCTTAAAAACCTGTTTTTCTCATTGTCATATGAAACATGCGGGTGAGGGTGGGGCTATGCTGGGGCAGTTTACATTTTCAATGTGTTCACTTTAAACATAAACACATTCAGATAGTAACTTACGTAGCCTTTGTCTCTGGTTGTTGCTATTTGCTAGCTATTTCTTGCTATAGCAAGCAGCCTGTTTGCTTAACTTAGCTTAACAACTGTGCGTGGCTGGACTGGCTCTGTGCATCCCTTTTAATGTGATCAGCCCTTTAATGGTTATTATCAGTAATTATGCACTCACCAGCAAACTTTTTTAGGTACACTTTGGTTTTAGAAGGTTGCCTTCAGAACCGCCTTAAATTCTTCATGGAACAGATTCAGAAAAGTGCTAGAAGCACACCTCAGAGAAATTTCTGTTCATATTGACATACTGCAGATTTGTCAGCTACACATCCATGATATCAGTCTCCTGTTCCACCACATCCCAACGGTGCTCTATTGGATTGAGATCTGATGACTGTGGAGGCAATTTGAGTACAGTGAACTCATTGTCATGTTCAGGAAATCAGTTTGAGATGATCTGAGCTTTGTGACATTTTGTGTTATGCTGTTTGAAGCAGCCGTCTGAAGACCGGCCCACTGTGGTTATAACAGGATGGACTAAACCACCAACAATGGTTCTAAAAAACAATCCCTTCAAACATTACACAACCAACACCAATCTGAACTGCTAATGCAAGACAGGTTAGATCCATGCTTTCAACACCAAACACCAAATCCAACCTTCTGTTGTCTAATTTTGGTGAGGCAGTGTGAATTGCAGAATCTCAGAGAGTAGTGGCACCCAGTGTGGTCTTCTGCTGCTGATGGCCATTTGCTTCAAGTTTCAACATGTTGTGCTTTAAGAGATACTTTTCAGCATACTTTGGTTATATCAAGTGGATTTTGGAGTTAATGTTGCCTTCCTATCACCTCCAACCAGCCTGGCCATTCTCCTCTGATCCCTGACATCAACAAGGCATTTTCATCCAGAGAGCTGTCGCTTATTGGATATTTTCTCTTTTCACGACCATTTTCTTCAAACCCAAGAGATGGTTTTGTGGGGGTAAGTCCCAGTGGATCAACAGTTTCTGAGAGACTCAGACCAGCCATGTTCAGAGTCACGTAAATCACCTT
The DNA here is from genome assembly GCA_015108175.1 of Pelvicachromis taeniatus. Classification (NCBI taxonomy): domain Eukaryota; kingdom Metazoa; phylum Chordata; class Actinopteri; order Cichliformes; family Cichlidae; genus Pelvicachromis; species Pelvicachromis taeniatus. Next base: position 7,219 of record VURO01029966.1, on the reverse strand, counting down.
TCTTCCCATTCTGATGCTCAAGTTGAGCGTCAGGAGGCCAGGCTGCAGACCTAAATGCATTGAATTGCTGTGATTGGTTGATTCGATAGCTGAACATTCAAGTCTTGCTGTCACCATGAAGTTCATATTTAGTGTGTTGACATTAGGGGGCTGTCAGTCTTCTGAACCAAAACAAACAAGCATATTTATCAAGCTGTCAAGCTTTTTACTTTGAATTGAAAACTGCTTAGTGCTCAAATACTATAGTCCTGCTCTTTCCTATACTTACATATGAACAGTGTGTTACCTCTGCTTAGATTTTTGGGCTGACTTGGCGTTGGAATAATGAGTTAAGGAAGGTCAAAGCTGACTCATGACTTCAGTTAACTGCAGAGCTTTTCTAACTATTGATGAGCAAGTAGTGAATGATTAGTATCTAGTGCATCAAGATCATACACTGCACACCCTTTCTTTTTTTCAGGCGTTCCTCTTAGTTTCAAAGGTGTATCAATAATGTAGTCCTCTATCTCCCATTCCTCATTCACTTTTCCTTTATCCAAAGTTCCCATATTTTCCTTTATCAATAATAATAAGACTGGTCCCAGCTGTAAGCGTCCCAGACCAGCTGGTTAGTCTACATAAAATGTCTCAAGCATTGAGGGAAAACAACACTGCTATTTTAGAAAGCTGGCAAACTGCTGCGTTAAGGGTTTTTGCGTGTTGGAATAAATATGTATGCCAAAAGCCACATTTATCATTTACTCCTGAGGCTAAACTGCCACAGATGTGGATTGTGTTGATAGAAGAACAAACATGCCGTGTTGTGACGCCCCTCCTCTTCAGAAAAGTTTTCTGCGAGCTGGCTGCAGAGATGGCAGCTGAGACTGAATTGCCTGCTGAATTGTTGCCATTGTCGTTGTATTTATAAACGGCAGCGCTGGTAGGAACTCTAGCCATACAGTGATACTGCAGAAGACGACTGCAAATTTAACAAGACCTTTAATTTTTGAGTAAGATTAGAACGAGGCGTACTTTTTGGAAAATAGAGATACGGTCACAACATGTTCTTGTCTGCCTCTGTTTTTTTTCAAGGAGGCTGTAATTTAGGGCAATTTTATTTAATTTCCAGGTCCTATATAATTATTTTTGGCTTGGTATTTGACTGCCAACTACCGAACAGGCTGCCTCATTATACTGCCCTGCACATAACTGTGACTGCACTTCATTATTCTGGATCCAGAATAGTATATGAATACACACTCCTCTCAGTCACCACTTCATTCATATACATTCACTGCACACTTTATTAGGGGAACCTGTTGAGCTGCTCGGTAATGCAAATATCTAATCAGCCAATCACATGATAGCAACAGAGCATCCGAATGGGGAAGAAAAGGTGATTCAAGAGACTCTGAACCTGCCTGTTGGTAACAGATGGGCTGGTCTGACTTTTTCACAAACTGCTGATCTACTGGGATTTTCCTACACAACAGTCTCTAGGGTTTACAGAGAATGGTCTGAAAAAAAGAAAAAAAAAGAGACAATATCACAGAGCTGATACAAATGCAGCATTAACTCAAATAACCATTCAATACAACTATGGTGTGCAGAAGAGCATCTCGATACAGATGGGCTAGCAGGAGAAGGCCGCACTGGGTGGCACTCTTGTCATCTAAGAAAAGGAAAACTGAGGCTACAGGTCATTTGCAAAAAGACGCCCTATTATTTTATTTTTTCCACAGCAAAATACAGTAAAGACTAAAAATATAAAGATGAGAAAACGATTTAATATCAAACCTCTTCCAGCCTACTCTTAGAATACCTGATCAAGGATATAAACATAGTCAGAAATGACTGATATGTTTTCTCAGTAATGTATAAAAATATGCAGTCATTTTCTCTCATACCCCAAGTACACTAATAAACATTGGGGTTATGTGTTAATAAGCTGCCATACTTTTAACAAAGGATATAAATGGTTGCTAGGTAGCATAGCATAGAATTTCCCAACAGATCCTCTAATGGTGTATCTGATCTTTTCTAAATGAACACGACACATCATTTCTCTGCTCAAATGAATGAGCTAATATTGCTGCTGAATCTCAGGCTACGTCCACACGTACCCGGGTATTTTTGAAAACAGAGATTTTCCATTTTCGTGTACAAAAAAACCAAAAAAAAAACCAATCCCGTCCACACGTGCCATTTTGAAAAATATCGCCGTCCATATGTAAACGCCAAAAATGAAGGAAAACGCTGTCAGGAACATGCCAAAGCAACAGATGGAAATATAATCCTAACCGTGTAGAAATGTTGTCCAATCAGAAGTCTAGAAGCCTGGATGGGAAATAGTAAACAAAGACGACTTTAGCTCGTCTGTGTAGAATGTAAAAGCCACGTCCAGAGTTCACTGTGACGCTTCTGTCTTTCAAAATGGAAGGACCGTAACTGTGCGTGTATATGTAAGCCTGTAAACACTGCAGATAGTAAAATTAACAGTAACATTATTTTGTTTAAGTCCGCCGTTGTAGCAATTCATTGCACCGAAACAAAATAACGTGGGGCACAGTGTGATGTCAAAAAAGGCGCACACCTTTGACGTTGCGTTTTCTTCGTTTTCACCGTAACCACATGTAAACACAAAAACTGAGTTTTCGAAAATATCCACCCTGGCTGGAGTTTAAAAAAATCAAAATTTTCAGTGATCGAAAACGCTTTTAATGTGTGGACGGAAGGTGCAAACGCATAGAAAAATCTCAGTTTTCAAAAATACCCGGGTACGTGTGGACGTAGCCTCAGTTTCTGCAGTTTTCTGCATTTGGATGGCATGTTTTAGAATGTGGCGTAACCTCTGTGAAAGCACGAATCATTCCTGCCTCACGTCAACAGGCTGGTGGTGTTTTAATGGCACTTTGTTCCCCTTAGTTCCCCTTAGTACCAACTGAAGATTGTTTAAACACCACAGTGAAGTCACTGATCAAGCTCATCACTCTGTGATCACAGTGCGCCCATTTTACGGGTTCACATCAGGCAGTGGAGGCAATTCCATCAGGAGGAATCGTGGCAGTTCAGAGGAAAAAAATGGGTATACCCCAGTATGAGCAATACCCGGTGAGTGTATATGATAATGCAGTTAAATAAAAGTGCTGTAAATTGGTGAGTTTGTTTTTGGAATGACATCACTAACCCAGTTACTGGTTAATAAATGTATTCCTTCACTGGAACCACACAGACACGCACGCATTTTCCCACGGTGGGACATTTATACTGACTTAGATTCATTTTTGGCAGACCTACCCTACTCGCCTAATCATAACTTCTGTGGACCTTTGAGACACCGTGTGCCAGCAACACCACTGAGCTCTGAAACCAATCATTTTAAATGGCTTAAGCAACACCACAACAGTTTGTCGCTGTGTTGACCAAAGCACACCCGCAGAAAGTGCTGTCATGAGTTTGTCCACTCGCAGTGGTCAATGCTCAAATTGCTTGAACTTTGACCTCTATGCACGATGTCCAATACTTCAAGGCCATTTAAAACAACAACAAACATGGAGTAAAAGCTGATATGAAATCCTTCAGTTATGAATTTGTGTTTGTATCAAAACACTGGTAGGAAAATCCAGGTTTCAGTCCATGTGGGCATATCAAGCAAAACACAATCTGTTGGCTAGTAACAGCTTGGGTTTATTATAAAGTTTATAATACAATAATCTACCTATATAGGTCTGAGTTGCTCAACTTGAGTTAAAGATATACAGTTTTCATATGGACTATTTTATTGAATTTGTTACTTAGGTGCCGTAGAACTTTGTGAAGTATAGCCTTAAACTGAGTTTTGCCCTTTAAAAATGAATTCTTTTAAGTTAAGTTTATGCTAACCTGCTTTTGTCCCCAAAAGATCGGTAGGTACTCATAATGTGACCGTGTAAACAGTTTTATGTCTCCACAACATGAATAATACAATAACACACACACATGCACAGATGAACACATACACTGATACCCTGACACATGTAGAGACCAATTCCCCCGTCTGGTAGAAGAGGATTATGGCAGACTTCTCACTCCATTCCAAAACCCCACGGTCAGTCATAGGAATTCACTCAATTTGAATTTAGTTTGCGGCTTGTTAGGATGTGAATTGTGCCAATGCCACCCTTATGAAACTGGAATTAATTTTACTGCTTGAATATCCCACTTGCATGGCATTTCAGCAATCCCACATTTAGTTTGCCTAAAGACAAATGTACAGCAGCTGGTGAGCAGGCAGTGCAATTTTACAATATTGCATTCTTAGGGTTTCTTCTTTTGTTTCTTACGCTTGAAAAAATATGTCTAGAATGATTCTTTTTTTATGGGTGTTATAGGTAAACGAAAAATATGATGAGATTACTAAAAAAAAAAAAAACGATTTAAAAAATGACTCATTTTCCTAGGTTGACAAAACTGCCACGCCTTTGATTGGCAGCATTCCCTAATGCCTAATACAATAACTACCCCACGTGGTATTATAGTACTAGTAATATTGCACTACTGGCTTGCTGATCTGTATACATCTGTATGCACAAAGCATTCAGTCTCTGAATTTCAAGATTTCTAACATATATAGAAAGAGGATGCTTTTATTAAACATTAACTATTCATTAAGATTCATTTGCATTTCCCTCGTTGACGGTCTGATCAGATCGATCTTCTTTATGAATGGAGCATTTTTGCGTCTTTTATTCTGCAATGCATGCATGTTTTTATTTTTTTTTTATTGATTTCTTTTTCTCTTTTTTTTAACTGAAACACTCATCTTGAATTCCTGTGATTTGATTTCATACCACAGATGCATCATAAAGTGGGTCACATTCAAATTGGTTTCATTTACTTTCATTTAGGAAAAGAAATGAAAAAAAGAGAGACGCTGACAGTTTGCCATAGTACAGAGCATCTGTCGTGTGTTGCCAGTGTGGCAGATAATTGTAATCTTTCCCCAAGGGGATGTTGGTCAACATTATTGTTGTTTATGAGAAATGTTGTTCTTTTTAGTTAGATAAGGATGATTCACTCAGTAAGGGCTTAATCGGCCAATTAATAAAACAATTACATGCAAAGGAGTTAAGAACGGATTATTATATTTATATATATGTGTATTATAATTTTGCGGTAAACAGATTGCTCTCTATCACTGCGTACTAACACAAGCCGTCTGTGGCATTTTGTTTATGCAGGGTGTAGTTCACCCCAACGTTTTGATTTTTCATGCATTATAAAACAGGCCGGGTTGTCGGATCTCCTGTACCTGCGAGAGTATGTGTGTGAAGTTTGTGTGTAAGTGCGAGCCAGGGAAACAAGTTCAAGGATATGCACTCTCTCCAGAGGTTTGCATTTTCTTATTGTGCGTGAGTTGATTCTCAAGATGATAATGACAGGCTTAAGAATACGATTTTAACAATGCTTTGTTGACCATCTCTTAGACTCGGGCTGTGTTTATCCCCCAGAGTGTTCTTTTCATGCTCTTTAAAAGTAATTTAGTCTCGAAAATTAAACGACAAACATTATTACAAATAGATGAATGTGCTTTACAAAAGCAGCTCTTAGAACTGATAGACTCTTTCATAGCTGTTAGTCTTAAAGGCAGATGCAGCAATCCCAGTTGCACATAAAGATCCTACCTTAGAAATGCTACCAAAGTAGTCATTTGTAGACAGAAGAGAAAATTATATATATTATGTACTTGCTGAGGCTCTTCTTCAAATGGAATGATATATCATCAGTAATCACACAGGCTGTCTTTCTATTTTTCTTCTCACCTATCGTTGATTTTAGTCTTTTATACTATGTGTGGTTTGAATAACAATTCGTCTCTTTCTTTGCTGTTTTCTGATTTCTTTTCAGTGCAGCGTTTCTTAAATAAAGGCTAAGAATAATAAAAACCTCAACAAAAAAAAAGCCCTTGTGCCAGTTAGGCGACTCTGTGCACTCTACTGGGCCCCTAATAGTTTCTCTAATGCTGCTGTATGGTCAACCAAAAATAATAGACAATCAATCAGAGTGGTTTCATACAAATTATGAATATTGTGTGTTTGCAGGCGAGGAATGAATATGCAAGGGAGAGGTCACGCTGTTTATGCGACTATACATAAAAGCCTCTAAAGTGCTACTTAGCCCTATTTAATGAAGAAAAGGTCCCACTCCCACCAAATGAATATGAACAATAAATATAAAAATATATAAACGATAAGAATAAAAAGAAATGCATTTGTTCTGAATAATGAATTGCGGCAAACCGTGATTAACAAGATGAGACTATTGAGTTGGATTAGAGCTGCCTGAGTCACCAGCTACATAATAAACCAGCAATTTTACAAAAAGCCCTGTAGTAGTTTTAATGAAACACAGTCACAGTATTTCAAAGCAGTGGCACCTTTAACACAGTGGCCAAGTTTATTCAGCCTGAGTTTATTAGATTCATGGTACCGAAGTGGAGTTCAGTACAAGAGATTGGAAGGCTGTCGGTAAAGATACTTTAAATGACAAATCACTACAAGTGGGACAAATAATCAATATATTCTGAGATAAGCCCTACTGATATGTTTTCGTTGTGCTGCCACTGATTTCACAATATGTTTTCTGCTTTCTTCACTTCCTTTAGACATTTCTGAACAAGATCTACCGGTAATAAAATCAAACCTCTTTCATAATGTGTGGTCGAAAAGGATGCAGCACTGTGAATGCAGGAAAAAACATATAGTACTGTTTAAAATTCTTCAGTCAACCTTCATTTCTTTATGATTTGATAGAAAAATGGAAAATAGCTGCTGTGACTTATTGAAATACATGCAAACATAGATAGATAAATACAGTATATAAGACCAAAACAGAGTTTGTAATGAGCTTGAAAGTCAATATTTAGTATGACAACATTTATTCTTCAACACAGCCTGAACTCTCTTAGGTAAGCTTTCTTGTAATTTCTTTAAGTAGTCTTCGGGAATCGTTCTCCTGGCTTCTTGAAGGACATTCAAAGCTTTTCTTTGGATGTTGGCTGCCTTTTGTTCAGTTCTCTGTGAAGTTGATCCCACGCTGCTTCATCGGTGTTGGGGTCTTGGCGCTGGGGAGGCCAATGCATGAGTGATGGTGTTTGATTGTGTTTTTATTGTGGTCTTTTTGGTAATCATTGCCATGCTGAAAAATGAAATCACTTTTTCAGATCTTTTTTTTTTTTTTTTTTTAGATGGTATTATTTGGT
>VURO01029965.1:6122-29067 GCA_015108175.1 Pelvicachromis taeniatus | reverse complement strand
AAAAAAAACCCCCCCCCCCCCCCTTTAACTAACTAACCTACGTAATTCTATGTAGACATATTATAAATTAAATGTTAGCAAAATAAGTTTGTACCATTAGAATATAACATTTATCAACAACCACACAGCAACATGTGCATCAGCATTTTTTCAGTCTTTGAGTGGTATTTAGCCTGTTTTTCAAACTTGAGTGGGTGTTCGTAAAACTTTTTCCAGGTGGAAACTTGTTCTTCCAATGATTCTGATGTGTTATGTTATGGTTACAATAATTACTGGAGCCTGTCCCAGTTGTCATAAGATGCGAGGTACACTCTGGACGAGTTGCCAATCTGTCACAGATCTAACACATACAGACAGACAAGTATTAACACCTACAGCTAATGTAGAGTCACCAGTTAACCTAACACACATGTCTTTGGCCTGCAGGAGGAAGCTGAGGTACACACAGGGAACCCATGCAGACACAGAAACTGTACACAACAAGGCCCCAGGTTAGACTCAAACACAGGACCTCTTTGCTCCAACAATAGTGCTAACCAACTTGCCCTTAAAAGAAAATGAAACTGAAAATATTTTTACAATTGCTTAATTTCTTAGCAATTAATGAGGTCAGCTCAAGCCTCCGAAATGTGAGGACTTCTGCTTTTCTTTGTATATGTGATTGTAGACAGAAAAGGTCAGAATCAACCAGCCAGCTGGGGCCTTTAAGTGTGGAGTCTGCAGTGTGGTGCCTGTGTTTCCCCTCCGGCTATTCTGGCCTCCTCCCACAGTCCAAAGACATTCACATTAGGTTAACTGGTGGTTCTACATTAGTTGTAGGTGTGAATGTGAGCCAGTCTGTCTCTGTGTGTAAGCCAAGCAAAAGACTGGCAACCTGGATGGATTTGGCCCTGTAGGAATCCCTGGAAGAACATGAGCCTCACATTAAAAAATAGATCAAATGGCTTAATTTGGTTTGACTAGCCATCTATCCCGAAAGGTGAGCAAACCCTTTTAAAGTTTGCTTAAAAACACGTGATCTTTAGCGAATTAACAGAAAACTGATTGCAGATGCCGGTTTCTATTATTCTATGATAAAGTCTGGCCCAATTCGAAGGCTGCTCCAAATGCGGCCAACAGATGCGTCCTTCATTTCCCCGAATTAGAAGGATGGGTCAGGTGTATCCTTCGTGGCCCAACCTATCCCAGATTTCATAGCGCGACCCAGCCAATTCCAGTTACCAGCAATGGCGGCAGCTACTTAGTTGTAATATTACGCTTTCTGGGTCACAAAAGAAACTTTTAAGATATTTTCAGGTGAGAATGTAGCTGTGTAAACTTCAAATATCTGCTCCACTTATGAAGACATCACATATTTGCTAAAGTGCTCCGATGTTTTCAGAGACAAGCTGACCGGGAGGTCAAGGCTCACTAGAGCCGGCGAGAACAGCACCCCCCCCGCAGTCTTTCGCTACTCAGTTAAACATGATATATAAACCACTTAGATAACTTGAAAATGTTATTGGTTGGATTTTTTCAGTATTTTATTTGTTCCTGACTAAATTGGTTTGGCTGAGATTAAAGTTATAGTTTCCACTCAGCTGAATAAACATCAAACAGAAAACCGATTAAACAGAAGTGTGAGATGGTAGAGAATTTAGTCCAGTGACCTGTTATATTGTAGGGCGTAAAGAGCAGACGGCTGAGTTTATTCAACTCCACTGAGACAATCTGCAGAATTCATTAAAAGTTTAATAAACTATCATCTTGTCTTTATTTTTAGTTAGCACATACCTTGAACACTTCAAGCTGTAAGCTAATGATAGTTATATAACAGCAGATGCATGCTGGTGCATTAAGCTGTAAATTTTACATCCAATAGATGCATGATCTGATTAGTCGACTAATCGCAAAAATAATCAGTGACAAGTCAACTATCAAAATAATCGTTTGTGGCAGCCCTACATGGGAACTCTTCTCTTATTAGACTGCTTTAAGAAGCTATGATCCAACTGCAACTTGGAATAAAGTCTATAGTCTGACCATTACAGTCTATATAACAAGGCATCTTTTGCAAGGAAAGCTAGAAGACCCCTTTGGAAGGGTCAACAAGAGTATTGGTACACATCTGGTACACACTGTAGGTACCTACAACTATCTACAGTAACTACTGACTGTAGGCACCCTCAGTGTGTCAGCTCACTATAAACTCGAGGTAAACACGTGTATGAAAATATTGACCACAACCATCGGAGGTAGCTAGCACATAACTCAAATTTAAAGCGCTAGAAAGAAGAGCACACTGGCGCCTTTTATTTGTCCTTTAAAATTCGCTGACACAGCTAGCATACCCTATTAAAAGAAGCGAACTTATTTTTTTTAAAGAGACACTCAACGTGTCGGTTAGACTAGCCGATTGAACCCATGGCTTACACTTACAGAAAGTCTCTTGTCCTATCCTCACGTTGATCATGATCCACTCCATAATTCCTCCGATACAGAAGAAGATTGGAAGGAACCTGTACTCGCCGAGGCGACGTTTCCCCGGCACAATGTTCAAGAAGTCTTTTATGGTTTTGCTCCTGTGAAACATCCCGACACACAAACTGCGTCCCGACAAACACTTCCACGGCGCCCCGTAGAAACTCTGAAGGTGAACTGTTGTATGTACGAGCGGCACGTCCTTAGCAAATGTTATGAGAGCAATGGACGCGCTAGGTTGGGTGCGTTCGTTTTGTAAACTGGCTTAAACAAAACGGGCGGAACACTCAAGGATCTACACAGACTGATATCAGCTGAGGATTTGAAAGAAAACCAACGCACCCAAGAAGAGTCGTAACATCCGGGTGGTATCGGTGTTTAAAATACACAATGTGTGTAATATCTAACTATATATCATTGTTTCCATTGCTTTTTATTCAGTCCCTGAAACCTTTGGTCTAAATCAAACGACCATACCTGAGAATTAAAATGACCTATTTTTTTATGTTGGATGTTGAATCTGCATAAATACAAGGCAGGAAAAAAATCGGTCTTGTATTTGTACCAAAAAAACAAACAAAAAAAAACCCGATGTTGTCAGTTACACCTGTACAAAATTACATGGCCTTTTTGTACTAAAGCTTTGGGTCTCATAAACATTGAGAATTAATGCCTAGATACAAATATCCAGCTGTTCATTAATGCTAATATCTGATCAGTCAATGACATCATGGTGACTTAGTGAACTTGGGCATGTAGACCAAGACAACTTGCTGAAATCCAAATTGAGCATCAGCCATATGCAAAGGCTAAATGCAGCAGCATGGGCTCAAGTATGACCTCGGCCCCTTTGCTCCGTGTCATCCCCCACTCTCTCTCTCCCTGCTTTCCACTCTGATTTACTTAACAAAGGCAAAAAGCCCCCAAAACATATCCATGTACTGTTACATGCTCTATTTTCATTCACGACTTTTATGTTTTTGGATTTGAAATCTATAGCTGGACTATAGTGGACTGAGGACAGCCAAGCATTATTGAGGTTCAGCAAAATTAAGACTGTAAGGGGAGAGGGACAGGCTACTACACACATTTAGTTAAAAAAAATATTAAAATCTCTTTTTAAGAAATTCTTTGTATAGGCTACACATTTTTATAATTCATGCAATGATAAATTAAAAACATTATGTAAAAAAAAAATAACTGTTCTTTTCTACAAATGTTCATTGACATGCTATAATAACATACACTGACATCATCCCATCTGTGCTTTACCAGATGGGATGATTATTATTATTACTAGTACGACAGTATCACTTGTTATTTATTCTCTTAGCACTTGTCTTTAACACTGTCCCCTTTTCTGCCTGTTTGCACTAATGCACATACTGACATTGATATTTGTTTTTTTTTCATGCTGGTGTTCTGATCTGTAGCTTGTTTTTTAATAGTTACATTTTGGTTTGATTGTTTTTCACTGCAATTCTGCACACACTGTTTCGACCCTTCCAAAGAGGTCTGCCATATAATTTAATTAAATTAACCAAATTAAATTTAAGTAGCAGGAACTTGTGAAAATGTTAGATTACTTAATTTAAGAACGTTGAGTGTTTGATTTTACAGTGTACATAAAAAGAATATACAATCAAATCAAGTTAGCTTGTTTTGTGAAGAAAATCAGTTGTTAAAAATTTATTTTGGGAAACTTTTGCACCTAATGGTAAATATACACACGCTTTATTATTCAGACCAGTCGTTGTGTTTCATAGATGTTCTATTTCCTCCAAATAACAGTTGCAGTGACCTTGTACACAACCGCACAAAGCCTTAATGTTAGAACAACTGACAAATTACATCAGATCTAAACATCAGCGTTAAGTTGAGAAACTACACAAATTTTATGAAATGTAATACACAGATGGGTTTATTTTGGCTGCGATGGCTGGGAACATTAGTGGTGATATGAACAATAACAGTATGGTGTATTTTAAAGAGCACACAGGAGATATGTACAATATACATACACAAAAACAGTCAGACACATGCAACAACTACTGGGGGCTTCAGAAATAGTACCATACAAGGGGCTAGACCTAGGAGACTAATTTCATGATCTACTAGAAACTGACCAGGAAGCTACTGAGCTAAATAAGTTATTCTTCTTTTCATTATTATTACCGTATATCTTCCAATAGTAGCTCGGCATATATTAAAAAAATTATTCGGCCAGCCTGGCGTTTAAAAGAGACCGGCAGTTGTTGGAGACCGGCTCTTATTCCCTTCGCAGAAGGAATGGACTTTTTGACTTTCTTCCTTCCTCGATAGCATCCGATGACAAAGCATTTTTGACATGAAAAGGTATTTGCTGTATGATTTACTGCAGGAGGGCGGTAGCCCAGATGGTATGAAAAGAGTAATAGCGTACGGAAAAAGCAGTGGGTCATTGGAGATCAGCGTTTACTACAGACCGGCGCTTAAAGGAGACCGGCTACTATTGGAGACCGGCGTCTATTTGTCGTGACATGTGTTCTAACCGGCGTTTATTAGAAACGGGCGTCAATAAGAGACAGGCAACTACTAGCAGATATACGGTGTTATTATTATTATAATAAAAAGTTTACTCCTGACATCTTACAAAAAAAAAAAACATTTAGTGATGTACCTGGAGTCAATCATAATTTTAAATTGTGACCACATTACCTTCTACTTCTATTTTTTTCTACAAATTGTGGCTTAATTTTATATGAATGCATTTTTTTTTTTACTATTAAAGTACTCAGTGTAGGCAGACTCAAATCATACCTTTTTTATGACCTCATTTTTACAGATTTTTTGTTTTTTAGCCACCGTTATTCATATGATAATAATTTACCCACATTTTAGTACAGGGATGATACAATGTCCCTATATATATATATATATATATATATATAATTACATGTTTGTATGGCCTTACACTCTAATAAACATGTGTAGGGGTAGCACAGATAAAGTTGTATCCCCGAACAGGTGAATAAATCAGAATTCACATCTTCTTTGATTTTTGCTTTCTGGAAAAATGACTAAAACTCTGCTCATTTTTCCTTTTTAAAATCATGATTTGCGTAACATAAAAGACAAATCCAGCAGTAGTGTCACCTACAACAACTGTGCTACGTAACATCAGTCTTCAACTTTATGAGCGGGTCTGCAGAAAGTCCAGTGATGCTCCACCGTGTTCTCATTGGCACGCTCACTCATGTGATGAACACGTGTGTTCCGAATGGTGAAGCCCTGTTTCATTATGTAGTCCATCAGGTGAACCCTTAGGGACACCTCTTGGTGATAGTCACATGGTCCGAAGGTGAATGACACTTGGCAGTCTCTGGTGTCCATCATGTGTTTGTTCCACTTGGTGAAGTTGTTAGAAATACCTTCTAGCAGGGCGTGAACCTTAGTAGTTATGGTTAGCTGCGTGATGATAACAGCAACAGGGTTTGAGTACTTTGACAGTTTCCGAGTGCTGGAGAGCTCGACTACCTGCTCAAAGATGTCAGGGGGGTACAGTGGCTTTGGATCATTAAGGCACTGGATCAAAGGTTCGATCTGGTAGAAGTCTGCCTCTTTCCTCAGGAGGTCCGTCTCTGTGAAGTCCACAGGAAGGGTAAGCTCAGATGTCCGCAGGAAGTTCAGGATGTACCGGAAAAGTGTTCCATCCCGATCGATGAAGTAATTCCCTTTGGAATCTCGAGTTGTAGGGAAATCTCCCCGGAACATGGCTCCCAGCATGGAGTCCGGATAGCGCTGCAGCGTGGATAAACTGGTGGTGTATAGGTGGCCTCCCACGTTCAAGGTAACAGGAGTTGTCATCTAGAAGAAAAGAAAAACCTGCCAAGCTCATGCTACTGGAGCTATAAAAAATGCTTTACAGTGGAATAAAATATGGTAAAACATAATCAGTGGACACAATACAAGTCATTGCATCTAAAGCCAAAAAAAATCAAAAACCTTTTAAACATCAATCAGCAAAAAGGCCTCAGCATTGTAACTCTGATTAATGCAGGATTTGCTACCTTGTATCAGACTAAATTATTTTCAGCTAATGTGGCAATAGAGCGAGTTTATTATGTGATTAATTTCATTGTCAGACACATGTAAGGTTTCCTAGGTGTCTCATACCCTATGGCCCCAGTCTCCATTATCCATTTGTAGAAGAATAGCCGCTTGGTCAGAACCAAAATAGAGAGGGAACGAATGAGGATCGGCTCACTTTGATTTCACCTGTGAGAAAACAGTGATATTAACATGAGCTGTAACAAGACTTCATGTGCAGAACAAGACGGACACAGTCACGTAGGCCAAGTTAAATGAGGTCTTTCAGTACAGACTGAAGCATCTGTGTGCATGCCTTGATTTATTTGAGTAAGGGTAAGCGTAAATAAACAGACTGTGCTTATTTTCAGTGTAATTTACCCTTTACTGTGAAGTCAACAGCCAGGGATGTTAGTAGATGTTGGGACTCTTGTGATAAGATTTTATTAAATTTGCATTCAAGAACAGGTGGAGCTGAAGCTCTGAACCTTAATCCCAAAGCCAACATGGCAGCGAAGTGCTTCATGTGCTCAGCACAAGTCTGAATTTCTAAATAAGGATTTTCTTTTATTTACAGAATATAATCTCAAAAACCACTCACAAAAGCATAAACACTAGATGACAGGCTTTCGTTTTAGCCCCCACAGTTACTTGTGATAGTTTTTATATACCTTACTAGGGAACATATGAATACGCTATCAAAATGGTCCTTTGACCATCATTAAAGTAATGTGATCAACTGATGATTAAAGCAATACAAATCACAATAACAATGTTACCAGATGTTACTATACAGTGATATTCACTACCATTGTAGTAAAACAATTTGCATTTTTTTGTGTGACAGAGGGTGATGTTAAGGTGCAGGGTGAAATGGAGGAAGATAACCTGCTGTGGCGATCCCTAAAGGGAGGAGCCAAAAAAGCAAAAAAGGAAGGGTTTATGTGTGTGTGTGTGTGGAAATAAGGTTAATTTAAATTAAATTGCCAATTAAAATAATAAGGTACTATTATTCATTTTCCCCACTTGTGTACTAAAAGGAGTCACTTACATTATCTGTATATTTCTGTATATTGAAAGTAATACAGTACGTATACTGCTACAGCCAATATTCCACCTAAGGGAGTAAATGATGTAAATTATACTCGCAGAATTTGGTTTTATAATCTAATAGCCCATTTATAGGCAAATAACATGCACTGTACAGTCCTACCATCATTTTTCTTTTTCTTTTAGTAACCCTTAGTACTCCCCACCTCATTTGGTATGCTACTATAATGTGGCAGGTTGCAGAGCAGCAAATACAAGGCTGGGTTGTATCAATTGATGCTTCCCTGTTTAAATGCTTCTTGCTGTTTAAATATGAACTTAAAATCTCACGTGTCAAAGCATGAAAGTCGGGACTAAATAGCAGAAACAACAAAAGCACTCTGAAACCTGGCGCTGATAAACATCCTGTATAAACCTGCCCACACAGACCTGTTTTAGTTACAACATTTAACTAAGGTGTACTGGTGCACTGCATGCTAGTGAAGCCAGCTAACCAATATTTCTTTAATAGCCGACAGTGCATTTGCAGTATTTGCTGCCAGCTGGCTAACGAGCTGCTACAGCAAGCGCCGAAGTGCATTTTCAATGCCGTTACTACACCGAAAACCCAGCTCGGATACACAGAGCTGTGTGGCGTGAAACACAATGAAAGGACCGCATGGGAAATGTTTACCATACAGCCCGCTAATCTAGCTAATTGCTAGCTTCTGGCTAGCAAGCTAACGCAGCTAGCATCCCATTAGCTGCTCTTACTACTAAGGTTAACGCCGGGGTCTTAACTGGACCGAGCAGCGAGTGAAACATGAGCTAAAACCATGCCTTACCTGCTCTCTTTCGTGCGTGCGTGTGTTTATTCTTGTCCAGCAGCAGTAGCCTGTGCTTGGCGTCTGACGGTGCAGCTTGAGAGTAACTGATGTTTGCCGCTGGTCGGACCGGGCAGCTGTGCTCGGCTCCGGGCTGCAGCAAGACTGCGCACACAAGGAGGATCAAGGAGAAGGAGGGAGGTCCTGGTGCAGCTGCTCAGTGAATCACACTCAAACATGAACGCATGGTCGTTTTATTATCGTCATGCAGCTTGTGTTACAACAGCAATGTGATTTATTCACACTCAAGACATGCAGGAAACCTTCAATAATTGCTTACTATCTTAATTGTAATTTTTTTTTAAAGTGTCTGCATCTTCTCTACAAAACCAGGGGAACTTGGAGCATTAGAATAAAAAGAAATAATGAAAAGTCTTTAGCTCAGGTGGCTTTCTTTGCGCCACTTCTGGCATTTTGCTGCAAGATGATGAACTCCAAAATGAGTTTGGCTGTCCGAGAAGGCCTCTCCATCACCACAGAGTGTCCGCAGTTCTCCAGCAGGTCCACTCTGCATCCAGGCAGGGTCTCTGCAATCACAGTCGCTCCAGAGACATCCACCACCTGAGCAAATGCAGAATGATAACTAGTATGTCTATGACATGGATGCCAAATTCGCTTTACACTGCTCACTTTGATCTTAAGTGGTCTGGACCAGAGAAACCCCACTTTCTGTCAGTGTAAAGAAGTTTATCTATGCATTTAATCCAAAAGAAAAAACTTTACATATCAAAAGAGATTGGATGTGAATCCATGAAAAAAAAACAAACCTACATTTCTTATCATATGTAGTGAAAAAACAGGAACTTCTCTGTTATATAATTGTTTTTTTATTTGTTCCTTATTTACTTTGGTGTAGTATAAATGGCCACGGGGAAGTCTTTATCAGTAGCCAAGGCTGTAAAACCTATAAAAATATAGTTAAAGGTCCACAATTTATGACCTTCATATTTCCCAAAGCTGTCCAGTGGGCCAGATTGATGTCTTTGCCAGCCTAAATCTGGCACCCAAGCCTTATGTTTGACACCACTGCTCTATAAAGTTTCTCTTTACTGGAAAACCTGAGCCACCAGTTTCAGTGTACAGCACGTGCACAGGCCCACAGGAATATGAATCTTCAGATTAGTTCAGACATGAAAGCTGCTTTGTAATAATTTATGTACTTGGAGGATTTGCTGAGTCACTGCATTAGTTTACCTGGTCTTGTTTGCCCCATATCACTTGTAAAGGTGTGGTTATTAGATACAAGTGGTCCTGTAAGGCGTATCTTGATTTCTCACCTACAATCTCCATGAAAACTGAAGAAAAAGAGAATTTGCTTCAGTTTTTCTGCTAAATTGTAAAATACTAAAATATTTCAGTATTAAGTGAACTGACCTTCTTGGTAAAATGTGTTGTGAGGCTCTCGGACATCTACCAGACCTTGAAGGATCTAATCAGCGAAAAAGTAACTTTAAGAAAAAGTCCACAAAATAAGGCAATCTTTGAATAAAAAGCAATTCAGTAAGACTATTACTATTTTGTATCTGTTACTTCAATTATTAGAGCATAAAAATGAAACAAAAAAAGGAATATTTGAAATGAAGGCCTGACCTGCTGAGGAATTTTAAAGCGAACATGGGAGCACAGTTTGAACATGTCTTCCATCTCCTCGGGTGTAGTGGGGATCAGCGGGATGTTCAGGGTGTAATTGCTATGCTCTAGGTCTTGGACATGATTGTCAAACTTGGTCTCACATGGATGTCTTATTCCTGAAGAATAAAATCAGTGTTGATGATTTTTGAACACGAAATTAATTTCATGCTGTGTATATATCAGTTTGCTATTAAAAAGGCACTACTAAACCTCCTGAGATCCCCCATATCCACATATGTCTGCCATGTCTTTATGATGTTAAGTTATGTTAATTTTATTAGCCAACTTATTGAACTTTTAAAATATAGTACGGTATTACGCTACCCCTATTCTGAGCAAGAAAAAGAGTTCAACTAACTGTACTTTGTTAATCCACCAATTCTAAAAACAAATATTCCCTCGTTCTGGCATCCAGCCTCTCTTTGCACAAAGCACAAAAGGCTCATTGATGGTGGTTTACACAGAGGAACACACGCAGGTGTGTTTCCATGACTTCAGAGGACAGTGTACTGACTTTCATTTCCTAAAGAATTACCACAAGTACTTGTTACCTAAACAATCCGTCCGTCCGTCCGTCCGTCCGTCCGTCCGTCCGTCCGTCCGTCCGTCCATCCATCCATCCATCCATCCATCCATCCATCCATCCATTTTCTTCCACTTATCCGGAGCTGGGTTGCGGGGGCAGCAGCCCAAGCAGGGAAGCCCAGACTTCCCTCTCCCCAGCCACCTCCTCCAGCTCATCCGGGGGAACACCAAGGCGTTCCCAGGCCAGCCGAGAGATATAATCTCTCCAGCGTGTCCTGGGTCTGCCCCGGGGCCTCCTCCCGGTGGGAGGAGGCCTCCTGGGCCTCACCCAGGAGGTGCCCAGGAGGCATCCTTGTCAGATGCCCGAACCACCTTAACTGGCTCCTTTCGATGTGGAGGAGCAGCGGCTCTACGCTGAGCCCCTTCCGGATGGCCGAACTTCTCACCCTCTCTCTAAGGGAGAGGCCAGCCACCCTTCGGAGGAAGCCCATTTCCGCCGCTTGTATCCGCGATCTCGTTCTTTCGGTCACTACCCACAGCTCGTGACCATAGGTGAGGGTAGGGATGTAGATCGACCGGTAAATTGAGAGCTTCACTTTTACACTCAGCTCTCTCTTCACCACAACAGACCGATGCAGCGTCTGCATTACTGCAGCCGCAGCACCGATCCATCTGTCGATCTCCTGCTCCCTTCTCCCATCACTCGTGAACAAGACCCCGAGATACTTAAACTTCTCCACTTGGGGCAAGGACTCGTCAGGGATGAGTCCTTACCTTAAATAAACAAGTCTTCACTCTAAAACGTACTCCCTTTTTCTCACCATATTAGAATTGAATCCCCACAAAGTGACCTTGACAGCAGACTGATCTCCATCCATCCATCCATTCGCTTCCGCTTATCCTTTTCGCTGGAGCCTATCCCAGCTGTCTCGGGGCGAGAGGCAGGGTACACCCTGGACAGGTCGCCAGTCTGTCGCAGGGCTAACACACATAGACAGACAACCATTTGCACTCACATTCACACCTATGGGCAATTTAGAGTTTCCAATTAACCTATCCCCACTAAGTGCATGTCTTTGGACTGTGGGAGGAAGCCGGAGTACCCGGAGACAACCCACCCAAACACGGGGAAAACATGCAAACTCCACACAGAAAGACCCTGGCCTGATGGTGGGATTGAACTCAGGACATCACAGCATAATATGGTTGGACATACACATGCACAGACACACAAACACACTGACTGACCGTCTGGACAGATGAGAGTCATGCTACAGATTTCTGAGGGATAGCAGGCTGCGTAAACCCCGGCTACATTTCCCCCCATGCCGGTTCCAACCAGATGGAACTGTTTCCTGTTTAAGCGGATGGTTTCCACAAACTGAGAAGAACAAGAGACAAAAACAGAGTTTTACCCGAATAATTTAGGCACCTGAGAAATGCACTAACATATTTGAAAAGCTATCTCTTTGATGTACCTGATGGATCCTTTTGACTTGCCCCTGAATGGAATAATCATCTGTGTTGGTGCGTGTTGTCCCCTCATGGCCTGGCATGTCCACACACACAATATGCAGATGTTTTGGCAGATACTGGAGCAGCAGAAGACAAAAAAGAATGCTTAAGGTCAATAATATGATAAATACATGGAAGCCAAAAAATGATTTTTTAAGAAGAATCTCAGAAACAGCACAATATGTAATTATTAAATCATTTCTGATTAATGTTTAAATTTAAATAAATTCTAGCCTCTCTCTTGGTTCATGTGACTGATGGAGCTCGATTAGATAGATGTCTGACTAAAAGCACACATTCAGCATTTCTTTGACAAAAATGTTTTAGTTTTAGTTAGTTTAAAGTTGAGTGTTAGCCTCATGAGCAAATAGGAAGTAAAATGCGATGTTTATTGTCAACCAAACCTTGACAACAGTGAGCCATGTGTCTTTGTGAGCAGAGAAGCCATGCAGCATCAAGATCGAAGGTCTCATTCCAGGCTTTCCTCTGTAGGAGTAACAAAAGCGATAACCACCACAATCCGCATAGCCCACCTGTAGGCCCAGAGTCCTCCTCCAGTACCTGAAGACACGCAGGTACCACATCTGAGCTAAATGCTTTAAAGGATTAACGATGAGGCAGATTCTTCTTTTTGATTAGTCACAGCAACTAAGACAGAAGAAATATCATTAAACCAAGCATGATAGGTCAGAGTTTTCAACAATGTCGTTCATAAACTAATTTAATCCTTAGAGCACTTTTCCAAATTAGAAATCATAAAGCGCATAACAAGAAAAGGCAAAGAAAACCTCGGTACAGTATACAATATTTACATACACCACTTTCTTAGGCACACCTGGATAACTGCATATTAACACAAGCTCCAACCGTACATCAGAATGGAGCAGAACGATGATTAGGTGACTTAGAGTCAGAAAGAGAAAATATCCACTGAGCAGCACTTCTCTGGGTGGAAATACCCCGTTGATGTCAGAAAGTAACTAAAATAACCGTGTTTCAACCAAACTATCTCTGAACATACAACAGGCCAAACCTTGAAACAAATGGGCCACAGCAGCAGAAGATCACACTGGTTGCCATTTCGGTCAGCTAAGGACAGAAAAGTGAAGCTACAAATCACACCAGCTCACCAAAACTGGACAATAGAAAATGGCCCACTTTGATGAGTCTCCATTTCTGCTGTGACATTCAGACTGTATAGTCAAAATTTGGCATAAACAAGATGAACGCATGGATTCATCCTGCCTTGACCTAATAGTTCAGGCTGCTAGTTGTGCAATGGTGTGTGCAATATTATCTTGGCAAACTTGGTACCAGTTGAGCATTGTTCAAAATATTGCAGCCTACCTGAGTATTGTTGCTGGCCATGACTATCCCTTTATGACCGCAGTGTACTCATCTTCTTATAGCTTCAATATAGCGTGCTATGTCACAAAGCTCGAACCAGGCTCCAATGACAGTGAGTTCACTATACTCAAATGACCACAGTCCCCACATCTCAGTCCAATAGAGCCCCAGTGAGTGGGGTAACGGGAGCCCACAAATCTGCTGTGTGATGCTAACTTTTTGATATGGACCAAAATCTTTGAGGGATGTTTCCAGAATCATGTTATATCTATGCCATGAAGAATTAAATCAGTTCAGAAGGCAAAAGGAAGTCCAGCCCAACACTAGCAAGGTGTACCTACCAAAGTGGCTGGTGCATATCAGAGATTCAATCAGATAGAAACATCATCAATGTGAATAAACCTCATCCTGGATTAAGTAGTGATTCTAACTCAAACACCTTTTCATAAAAGAGTCAGATAAGTTCTTATTTACTCTTTAATGGGCTGGGGTTTGTTAAAGTTTTGAAAGTCTATACACAGAAAATAATGTCCTGCTGAGCAGTGTTCAAGTCAGAAAAGCAAGCTCTTGGAGCTTGTTTGTGTCATTTTAGAGGGACTGGAAACACGACAAAGGTGGTTGAAATGGGTTCTTTCTTTCCTGAAAATCATCTCTTTGTAGCCAATAAAGAGAAGAAGAAAAAGATACTGTGATCTAACCTGTTCAGGACAGATTCAAAAATGAGAAACTTTAACAAACAACAAACAACTGCATTTGTATAGCGCTTTTCATAGTCATTAAGGACCCAAAGCGCTTTACACTACATTCAGTCATTCGCACACACATTCACACACTGGTGTGACAGAGGCACAGAAGCAGTCATGCAGCCTTCAAAACCTTATCTCAAAACATACCACTTTACCTGAAGTAATACGGGACACTAAGTTTGTCTGTTTGAACACTGGGTATCAGCAAACTGCTATTCGCTTCAAAGAAGGAGCTCTAAGTTTCTGCATTTCACTATGTGTGGATAAATGACTGGTAAATGCTAAATATATATATAGTAAAATAAAATAATAAGGTTATTTATCCAACCTTTAAGCCTCTTAGTAAATAAAACAAACATATTATCCAAATTAAAGTACAGCACAATAAAGCCATCTACATTACCAGTAATACACTTTAATTAATGCAGAGGGCCAGAGAAGAAAGGAAGCCAGAAAGGCCAGGATGGGAATAGCCAGTGTTCCTCCAGCAATAATACACAGGTTCACCACATCCAGATCAGCTGCCATGGCTCAACTGAAAATAAGCAAACATAAACTCACACATTGTCCTTCTGGAGAGAAATCTGTTCGAATTTCAAATAAATTCTGTTTTTAGGTAAGATTATAAATAAAGGGCTGTCTTTAGGATGTGCTTGTGCACAAAATAAAGTGATACAAGCTGTAAACTAACTGAAGCGTACTTCTATAACAAAACTGAAATTTGCAAAAACTTACTTTTGAGATGATTCTCCCCTCCTTCTTTCTTCTATCTCAGGCGGGAACATCAAAAGTGATTTTGTTAAATAGCTGTACTCAATGCAAACTCTACAACATTTATTTCAGTTAGTTTTGTGTGCGAAAGTATCAGTGGTCAACTAATATTTCTAAAATGTAAAGTGCCTGTTGTGGAAGGCAGTTATTCGTTTCAGATTATGTCTGCTCTGGATAAAGTCATTGATTCTCATTGTTGGGGTAAAATAGGCCACTCCATCATTGGGTCGATCATTTAAAGAGAACACACAGGCCCAGCTCTGTGCAGACCGAGCACAGTCAAAAGTAAGATTATGAGAAAATAAATGATTCTGTACATTATAAATTAATAGAATATCCCTTCTTCTGTGTCAACACGAGCTGTTTCAATCAATAAGCTAACAGTAAATAACTTGTGATTTTTAAAATGTGGTAACATTTCACAGAATTCATTTTTTTAGTCCAGTTAAATGAACAACTGTCAATAATGAAAATGACTAATTCATAGAGCACAATCTCATAAAGTGCACTGCCCTTCATCCTGAATTGTTTAATGTTGGATGATTACAAGAGGAAATGTGACAAATTATGGCTTTTATTTTTTCTCCCATTCAAAACAAATTGGGATTCTAAATCAGAAACATTGATATTTTAGTGAGTCCTCTGGGAAGAATCCCAGAAATAAATGTGCACAAATAAAGGTGCCTCATTTGGTCAGATTCAGTGGCAGTCACTATTTTCTACTGACACAGTTAGTCTGAGAGTGAAGGCTGCAGAAGGCCTGTCCAAACAGCCACATCAAATAACAAGTTGAAGCTTTAGGCTAAAACGTACCACTGGGTGTCATTATAGAGGCAGACTGCTTCCTGCAGTGTATGTTAAAGTTTCAAAGGTCTTTTGCACAGACTGCTGGGTGTCCTGAGGACCTAACTTTAAGATGTCATCACTTCCAGTTTAGTGGGGAGAGAGGCCTTTAGGGAACTACAGATTTCTTTTCCAGATGTGGGCAACAGAATTTCAGTATCTTTGCACACATGCTGCCCTCCTGCATTGATGTTGACTCACCAGACTTCCCCCGGTGCTGTGTACATTTCTACATGTATTTTTCTAAAGTTATCCAATGCATAGAGATGTGTCAAAAATATATACAGATAAAAATATGAAGCTGAAAAATAAGTTATAACCCTCCCAAAAAGTTGACCTGGACCTTTTGGGGATTTAATTGAGCATGCATCAAGAAGTTATAACCCTCAATATTAAAACGGCATTTTCCAAATATTTTCAGCTAAATTTAATCTGCTCAACTAATAAAGCAATAACTTTGCAAAGTAACGCTGGGCGTGACTCTGATTTAAAATTGATCAGCAGTGTTTTTCTATTTATCACCTTGTGTACATCAGTTCAATCAGAGTCTAAAGGTCTGTAAGACACACAGTACTGACAGCTGTTAAATAAACAGCTGATAACTGCGGCTGGGAAAGAGATGTGCTTAAAACATCTGAGCTGTTCATTGTGCTGCGATTTTGGTAAACTGGTTTAATCATTGTGGTTATTCACAAACTATGTCAAAATTTAAACTGAACCCAATACAAAACAAGGATTACAGAGTAAAAAGGCTGAAGTTCACAGCTGCCACTCTGCTGCATCTCTGGTCCACTACAGATGACCTACATACAAAGTAGAGCAGAACAAATGGACACGGCAATGCCGCAGAGGGGCTTGCCTTGCATGGGAATGATTCTCATATTTGAGTGTATATAGGACGGAGGGGCTGCTCCCAGTCTGCTCACTTTCACTACATCATGTTGGCCGTCACATCATGTCCTGAGAGGAATACTTGGTAGAGCGAAGCTGGCATAACAGAAACAAGAGCGCTAATGTAGCGACACAAAAATGTGTCACGATGACACATTCACACAGGGTCAGCTGTTTCGCGGGGAGCAACGACCTTATGAATATTGTGAAATTTAAAATTTGCCAATACGCTCGTGTTGAGAAACACTCGGCCTCATCCTTTACAGAGTGAGTGTTTGGGTTGCTTAAAGGGAGTAACTGCAGTGCGTGTTAGTCTCCCAGCAGAAAGACAACCACACAGGCATGGATCGATTAGTGAAGGAGCTTAAAAGACCAAGAATCCCTTCATAAGAGCCTCAGTTAAGAAGTGATCAGTAACATTTCTTCATGGAAAGTAAACAACTACAAGAAGTCGTTTAGTTTTAGTAATTGCAAGAAAATAACCGAGGGGGCTGTCTGGCTATTTTAGAAGAGTCATTTTTTGCATACATTTTCTGCTTGTATGGTTTTGTGTCACACTTCCATGATACAATTCAATAAAGCTTGGAGAAAAAAAAAAAGAAAAAGTCAAAATCAAAGCAGCAGAGATTGCGACGTATGTACTGTGTTGTTGAGGATCCATCTGGTCACAATTTCAGGAACAGTTTGTTTGTGGTGGCAACCTTGTTGAACCCTAATGTGCTCCCACATTGCATTCTATGATGTGGAGGAATTAAAATCAAGAGAATCAATGGTCTCATCTGGACTAGCATTACACCTTCATTTGAACCTTCTGTGTTTATCCTTTCTATGATAGACACATCTCACTAAAGAGCAGAGAGAGTTCTCCCGCAGTTTTTATAAATACACTTTGGCTTACATTTGTCCCTCCCTTTTTCAAAGGAAATGAAACTGATGAGAAATACAGCAAGTTCCCCCACTTCGCAACTGATTCATATCAGAGCAAACTGACTATACGTTTGGAAATGCCCTTAGCCCTAAATGATTAACCCTTTAAATACAGTTCACAACACAACCTGTGTTGCATCATTGTAGTGTTCAGTTGAAGCAGACATAATCCTGTTGACATCACCAGGTATATTTTGTCAAAATGTGGTGAATAAGCTCAAACTCTTATGTTAAAGAAAAAAACAAACAAAAACGTTTTTCAAAAAAGAAGTGAAAAAAAGAACATTTCTTAGCTCTGGGAGAATCAGGTATAGTTTGTCCTGTTTTCCAGGAGTGTCTAATCCATTTAATCCTATGATCATGACAGCTTATACAATGCAGAGCTAATTATAAAGGAGACGACCTATGTACAAGTATTTTTTGTAATTCCCACATTGATACCAGCTTTTGCTTTGCTTGTTCAAAAACATCAGAATGACGTTCAAAATGATCAGTCTCGTCTGCTGCTCTAAGCCTTAATATGCAAATAGAAGCTGAAATGCAGGCCAATGCCTGTCTACATGTTGACTTTACGATGGTGCATGCTTTTCAGGTGATACACACCTTTTACCTAACAAAACATGACTCTCAGCATTAACCATTTTCTTTAAATGTCACCTGCAATACATAGTGTGACAGAAAAGGGAGGGAAAAACAGCAGATATGAGACCAAACTTAACCCTACCTGGATTACAGGAGCGATATCAATATTCTAATGCTAGAGAAGATATGACCTCATACTGTCTACAGACTCTTCCTCTGTAGGAATGGAGTCAGTTCAGCTGGATGAAGATAATGGCTGTTTAGGAGAAACAGAACCCACCCGCTACTGCCTTCAGAATGAATTCCCTGTGTCATAGATTCAACAAGGTGCTGAAAATATTAGTCAAAGATTATGGTTCAAGAAAACAAGTTTGACTTGATTTGAGCTTTGTGACATGGCACGTTACCTTGCTATAGGCAACCATCAGAAGCTGGATACACTGTGGTCATAAAGTGGTGGGGAACAACAATACTCAGGTAGGCTGTACACTTTAAATAACAGGCTATTACACCACTACCACCAATCTCAGGTACTTGTAAAACGGTGGGTCGATGCTTTCATCTCCATCCATCCATCCATCCATTTACGTTAGTTATGCCAAATTCCGAACTTTTATCTGAGGAGACGTTTTCCAATTTTCTTCTGTTCAGTTTTGATGAACCTATGTGAATTGAGAGATAAGAGCATGCTGTAGATGTTAACGGCATTGTGCTCCAGTGGTTTAAATCCTAAATATTCAACAGACTCCAATTTGTAATAAGAAACACACACCCATTAGTTCAACTGCAGGAATGACATTATGATCTGGATGATCTCTAATTTCCTGTTTCGTAATAGTAGTATTTCATCTGTTTCAAAGTTTGATATGTTGTGTATTCAAATATGCTCTTCTGCATACTTTGGGTGTAACAACTGGTTGCCTTCCTATCCTCTGACTTCAACAAGGCAGTTTCTCTGCAGCTCATTTTTTGCCCAGTCATATGCAGATAAGCGATACAGCCACTTGAGAGGTGGCAGATTTGGCTAATGGCATAAAGCACAGTATACATAAAAATGCATTTACCCTATTGTACTGCATTATGTTGTGATTTGGAAAGTAATAGCAACTTCTCTTTCATATAGATGAACAGTTTAGGATTGTTAAGATACCCGTTAGACCAAATTTAACATTGTCATATTATACAATTATCATACAACTGAAATGAAAAGTAAACAAACAAACAAAAAAGCAAAGCAGCAACCAAATACAGATAAATATAACTGCAGTCTAGACAAAGGCCACATCAATGAAGAAAATGGATCTAAATGTATGTTTCTGCAATTTTCTTTAATGGTTCTCTGTTGAGAAAAAACAAACAAGATAAACTCCTGCTCAGCTCAATACTTTCTGAAACTCTATCCATTTTCACACAGATAAGTTTCATCAACAGATCTCTTAGCAATTCCCATCACTAATGCAGTTACCCATCTATGGCTTTCATTACACGCTCCATTAGGGGGTGTTATTGTGACAATCTCCATTATTATGACAATTACATAGAAGTGCTACATTTAGAGCTCCAAGTGATCCACCTAAAACATCATCATAAATACTAAGAATTAGTTCAGTTTGTGGCATATTTATTTATTTTTTACATTCATCCATAATCCTCATCAAAATTATAAACTCGACTAGACTTCCTGTAAATAACGGACGTACAAACTTACTTTGCACACAAAACTCACATTCTTTTATTAACTTCTCTGCCATCTAAAATAGAGCATCTTAAAAATTAAACAGTTAAATATGAGCCCTCCGAGTTAATAGTGCAGATATGATAAGGAGGGCAAGTTCTGACACCTGAAGACAAATATGGATTCCCTTGCGTGTGTGCGTGCGTGCGTGCATGTGCGTGTGCTTAAATGAGTCGCCCTCAGGTCCTGAAGAGCACGGCAGCGGTCACAGCTGTTAGAGCCACGGCAACCACAGGCCCCCAGATCATCCACGGTTTCTGGAATAAGTGGCAACACAGAAATAGAAAGTTGAGCAACAGTGAATAAACACGCACCCATTTTGGATCACCGAAGCTTTCACAGAGGGAGCTTGCCACGGAGATCAAGGCAGTCCACAAATACAAACAGCGCTCGCAGATAAAGATAAGCATTATCAAAAACCAACTGTGAGAAACAGTTGTTAAGCATTAGCCATCCAGACAGGACACACAGATGTCAGATGTTGGAGCTGTATGATTAGAGAGGTTAGATTACTGAAGAAATTTTTTTTCCTGGGGGATTTTCCCCCGAGGAAGGCATTCTTAGAAATGAGGAAAACCTGATTAAATCATGCAATGATCTAAGAGACACTGATGAGGATGAAAAGATGTAGGCCAACTTGACAGGAGTAATGTGTACCTTGCTACCACAATGCGCCGAAGCACCAATACAGCAAAGCCAGGATAAGGCCGATGACTATGGCTTGAACAGGCAGCAATAGGGATGTCTACAGAAGGGAAGGGATATTATAGTAATCAACTGCAATGGGACATACTTTGGTCGGTTTATTATTAGATCCCTCAGTCAGTTCTCTACGCCTGTAACTGATATTTATACAAATCTCAGTCACACACGGCTGTCAGTTTGTCATTGTTAGTTCACACATACAGATACAAAGGAGCTGGACCTTTATGGCCTCATAAATCTGTAGTTATGTGTGCGGGGGTGTGTTCTGTTTAGTACAGAGTTGACATCCTACATATCAGTGTTACTACAAACGGCCTTGTTTATTTCCTGTTGTACAGCATAGTTTGCTAAGTTTTTTACCCCTCGCCTTTTAGTATTTGCTGAAGATGTTTAAAGCTGTCAGGTACGCCTGGCATTTAAGTCCATTATCTGAAATCGAAGTGATACAGTTGCATGGTGCTCTCACCTCAGCTTAGCTACCAAATAGCAGCCATCTGGCACAGCTTTTTGAATCCATATGTGTGAATGGCCCATAAAGCAACACTAATAGACACTGGATGACTAGAGGGGAGCATATGTGCTAAAATAAAAAAGAAAATAATTGTGAATCTTACAATAAGATTCATCATTTCTATTGGAGATGCTGCGCAAACAGATGCTGAACAAAAGGGAAACATTGGAAATGAAGTCCATGTCCCCCAAAACAAAAACTGCTAAAGAGGTTTGCCTCTGAAAATAAAAGTGCAGTAACATAATTGTAGATGATCGTTTCCACACTAAATAGATTATTTTTTAAACCAGTTACATATTATTACTCACTTTCGTATATTATACACATTCGTATATTAGGGTAAAATGCCTTCCTGTTATTGCTGTGCTGTGATAAATCAGTACTCACCTTTGTCCCTTTTCCTTGCAGTTCCTCCATGTTGGCTCTGCATGCCTCAAGTTCATCTGTAACCAGTTGTTTTTCCTGCTCAACCTTCTCGTATTTTTCCTTGAGGTCTGACAGCTCTGTCCTAGCCTCCTCGTACTGCACCAAGCAAATTAAACATTTAATTCAAATATACACTCTCATCAGTTCAGGGTCAATTTAAAGGTTTAAGTTTTATGGTATTGTGTAATGCTTTTGAGAAACAGTTTCTGTTAATTACCGTTTACGAGATAAACCAGTGTGTCTGTGAAGGTTTCAGTCAAGATAAACCAAGATAAACCAGTCTTTCCTGCAGTGCTTAACTGCTGAACTTTCTATACATTAGCTAATCAGGGTGAGGTGCAGTTTATCGCATATAAGGGACAACATTATTCCCTCTTTCCCCCCCTCATTCATTCATTGGGTCAAAGTTGATCCTGCTTTGCTTTATCCTGCTTAGCACTGCCACTCCTCATTAACTGACAGCAACCCGTGAAACATCTTAGCTTTAGCTTTTTTTGTGATGTCAGTAAGAGTCACAGACTTATTGATGCAAATGTCTAAAAGCCTTTAGAGAAAGTCATTAAGGCTTCGTGATGGCTTCACCATTCAATTGCGGTGGATGTGACTTTGTTCTGACCTGAATGATGCTAACATCATCTCAAAATATAAAGCTCTAAATTCTCAGTGATGATCACTCAGAGACACTTGTAGTAATGGGAAAATGTGAGTTTTCTAAAAATCCTCATGATCCCATCATCAGATGTTCAGGGCAATCTTTTATGACGAGAAGAAATACAATAGAGTACCTTGAGTAGACGACTTTGAGAGCAGCTGCCCATCTCATACAGCTGTAAATGTCCTGAATGGCAACAATTTGCAGTACTTTTTTGGTAAATTGGTTGTTAACAGCAAATTTCTTCAAATAATGTTACATGAGGTTAAATAAAATCGATGTATCAAAGGGTTTCTCCAGGACACTTCAGTCTCAATTTGCTCAAAGTCATTTTAGCTCCACATTGATGTTATTGTCGTACATTAATAATTTGAGTAAAAACCACTGATTGTTGTAACTCTGTTCAATATTGCTACTGTTAATAATGCTAAAAACGAATCAAATGATTTTAATTTGCTCACTTTAAATCACACAAAACTGAGAAGCGCATCGTATCAGAGCACCAATTATACATGCATGTGCTTGATTCTTGATTTTTAGTCAAATGGCTGTTTGACCATGAAACCGGAGCAAGAACCAAAAAAGTTTTGACTAATGTGTTATCACAGCCAGGATGTGTTCATATTTAATTTCGTGTTACAACATAAAAAAAAAAAAAAAAAAAAAAAAAAAAAAAAAATTAAATTTTTTATAAAT
>VURO01029964.1:10361-20413 GCA_015108175.1 Pelvicachromis taeniatus | reverse complement strand
GAAAGTGACGACGCATCGACGCAAATTTTTTACGTCGACGTAATCGATTGCGTCGACGCGTTGTCCCAGCCCTAGTGTAGTTCAACAGAAACGTTTGCAGTCGTTTTCCCTGGTGCAAGCACTCGCCCCGTGTGAGTGCAGCATTACTGTTTAATCACAAACACCCACTGTGATTTAAAAAAAATAAAATAAAAAAGCTAGCTTATTTCATTTCCCTGATGTTTTTTCATCTTAAACGTGAGCTGGGTTTTAGAAAAATCATATGATCTATATTGTGCTGTTGTCAGTGCTTCGTGTTGTCAGGATTTGAGGGGTTTTGTTGTGGTTTATTTTGTTCTCTTCAACGTTTTCTAGGTGCTTCCATTGTTGCCTGATCTCTTGTACTGTTTGAATCACTATTTTACTCATTTACAGCTTCATTTTGTTAAACGTTTTCATTTTGTGTCTGTTTCTTTTGCATCCTGTCCTTTCTTTTTTTGTTTTTTCTCTTTGCCACCCTGTTGTTTTGAGCTGTACCCTTACATTTCTGCTCTGTGTACTTTCCAGCATGCTTGTACCTGCCTGCGGCCCATCCTGCAATTCAGCATCTTCTGTAGCAAATGTCCTAGAGTTTCTGCGTGTTGCTTCATTATTCAGTTGCAGGTTTTTTTCCTTTTCTTTTGATTCCTCATGAGTCTCTCCTAGCATCATGTGTATTTGTGTGAAAAGACTCTCTGTTACTAGCACTGTTGTCTCTGCAGAGTGACTCCACAGTGTAGTGGTTTACACGTTCACCTAATAAGTGAAAGAGCCTCTGTGTGCATAGAAGAGAACCAATCCTGAACACTGCTTAAAGAAATTACGAGAACCTTAGAAAGGCTGTGTTAGAGAAAAAACGTGGTCAGACCACATACTGACTTTCAAGCTTATTAGAACTTATCTGCCTCACTGATCATATTTCCGTTTACGTTTGCACCTAGCTTTTCTTTTCTACATGATGTGGTGTGCTGTAGCTCAGGTGGTAGAGCGGGTCACGTTCTCACCGGAAGGTCGGTGGTTCGATCCCAGGCTCCTCCAGTCTACATGCCAAGTATTCTTGGGCAAGATACGAACCCCATGTTTGCCTACTGGTGATGGTCAGAGGGCCCGGTGGCGCCTGTGTCCGACAGCCTCGCCTCTGTCAGTGCGCCCCAGGGCAGGTGTGGCTACAATGTAGCTTGCCATCACCAGTGTGTGAATGACTGATTGTAGTGTAAAGCGCTTTGGGGTCCTTATACAAATGCAGGCCAGGCCATGTTTTTTTCTTCTTCATTGTGTTGTGTTATGCTTTCCTGTTGTGTGCACTCTCTGTTTATTGTGTATAAATGTGCATATGTAGATGGATGACTCACCTGTTAGTCTCAAAATCTAGTAACCCCCACCTGAGCCTGAAAAAATCCTTTTAAATGTATGACGAGAATGTTTGAAGCTGTTCTGGAAGCGTCTTGTATAACAGCACCCTCCTATGTTGGGATTGCTAATATTTGTTACCCATCAATGAGTTGTAGTTGCTGTGTTGCTTTAACATATGGCCAAAATAGCACTACCTTTTGTTTTTTGTCACTACACTTTGTTTACTGATAAGTCAGCTCTAATATGGATTAGTCCATTAGTGTGTATTCCTTTGAGTTGCACTGTATTTACCATGAAAAAGAAACCAAATCAAGCATCTCTTTAGCTGTAAATCAGGACTATGTTTCAGGAACAGCAGCGTTCGTGCGAGTGTGTGTCTGTCGGAGGACCCGTGTAAATGTTTGGCGCCAGTGATGTGCTAACAGCGACATACATGGAATGCTCCCATAGCATTAATATTGACCTCCTAAGCTCTATAATCCGCGTGTGATGAATGAGGCAGTCGCTCTTGTACCCTTTATACCGTTTGCCATGGTAGGATCTATCTGCATGCAATTAGCATGTTGATGGCATCGCAGTGCGCTTGATGCCGCGCGTGCACAGACATGAGCGAGTCAAAGAGAAGGAGCAGACTCAGCTCTGCATTATTCAACAGGATGATTGTGGATGCTGGCAGGCGAGCCGGCGCGAGCCTTACACTGTCTTGGCTGATGAGACGCCGCAGCAGCGTTTGACACATCATTTCAGCTCTAGTGCAGCATGAGACATATAAGCATGTTAATGTAAGTGAAGCAGCGTTCAGACGAATGCAAGGTGCCAGTGGCAATTTTTAGGAGTACATCGTCATTGACTATGGTGATTCATTTAAATTAGGTAACATCTGTCAGCCTGACTCATTGCTGTGGATTCTAGTGATACAACAGATAACAAGGATATGTACAAAGGCATAACTTTCAGATATAAGCACTGTGGAGCAAACAGGAGAACTCAAGGGCTTAAGATTGATTAAACCATATGCTGCTTAATGCTAACAGGCTATTAAAGGGTCAACTCTCTCGACTTCCACTATAGTTGCACTAGCATCTGTAGTTTTTAAGCACATTTAATTGTGGTTTCTCTTTATAGAAACAGTGTTCCTATTGATCCGCACCACGCTCTGCATGCTGAGATGGCCATTAATGGTATGTAAGCATAAAGTTAGCACAAAGCTGTGCCTATTGCATGCATGCTCACAGGTCCTTGAAGACTGTTTTAATTCCATAAAATGGATTTGAAACAGGAAGCAAACACTGATTCATGCAATAGATTTCTACGGATATGTATCATGCAGTACAGAGACCGTTGCTTCTATTAAAGTACGATACCTTGCATAAAATCAAAGGAACTCTCTCGCATGCATTTCTTTTTAATAATTTCAGAACACATACTGCATAAGCCTGAAATCCAACAAAGTGTGTGTATATTTATGTATCAGATGGTCCTTATAGGTCGCGCAAACATTTTGAATTATTCAACACAGACTTTGAAGCAAACTGTATGGGCTCCATCAGCTCACTTAGCCATCGCCAGGCTGGCAACAGCACGAGGAAGAAAGAGAGAAAGTGACGGGGAGACGGAGGCATTATGGAAAGAGACTATAGAAATAGACTGAGGGAGCAGCAAAGAGTGCAGAGTCAAGGCTATTATTGAATTCGATTATCTCCCAGTCAGGCTGGCTGTAGACATGCTTTGTTACTGATTTTCCATTGAATATCCCAACTGATTCATACAGAGCAAGAAGCATGACGAAAACAAAAGTTGTGTAAAAAAAGCGAATGCTGCACATGTGCAACGTTGTCCCCTCCAAATAATTTTTCACATCAAAACATTTTCTCTAATTGTGATTTTTATAGCCTTCCTTTACTGTTCTTATTTATTTAATTTTGAAAAAAAAAATGTTTTAGTGCTTTGATGGTACAGTCAACCTGGAGTAGTTTAGAGGTCCTTCCCCACTCTTTGGCTCTTTAAGATCCTGGACTGCAATTCAATTCATTTTATTTATACGGCATAAAATCCCAACAGTCACCTCAAGGCACTTGAGACATTATGGTAAGGACCCCCAAATAAAACTCCAACAATCAGGCAGCACCCCCTATGTGCAAGCATGTGGCGACCAGTGGGAAGGAAAAACTCCCTTTTAACAGGAAGTAACTTGGCGCAATCGATTGGTAAGAGGACAAAAGATAAAATTACTCTGTTCAACACTGTGTAAACTAATTTAATAATGTAATAGTCACTGATTAAATGCAGCCTTGTATAAACACATAAAAAGCAAAACTAGGTGAATGAAGAAGAAACGCTCAGTGCATCATGGGAAACCCACAGCGACTTTAGCCTATTGCAGCATAACTTAGCGAGGATTCAGGGTCACCTGTAGCACTTCAGGCTCTGGTGAGCCGCAGAGCTCATTCACCTGTCTGCCAACTGTCACTTCAGTTTTATTTATCAACTCACAACAACATTTGCCTCAAGGAACTGCAATTGTAGGGTAAAGACCCTACAAAAACACAATAAGACCCCCCCCGACACAAACAGAGTAATATAGTGTACGCTGTTAAGTGCCAGGATTTATACATCGGGGAAACCAAACAACCTCTGGCTGAGAGGATGGCACAACACAGAAGAGCTGCCTCGTCAGGCCAGGACTCTGCAGTCTGTCCACACCTACAGGCCAGTGGACACTCTGTCAATGATGAGGATGTCCACATCCTGGACAGGGAGGAAGGCTGGTTTGAGCGCCGAGTCAAGGAGGCCATTTACGTGAAAAGGTAAAGAGCATCTCTGTCAGCATCTTACAATGCTGTGATTGCAGTCATTCCCCAACTCTCTGTGAATGGTACTCATGGTCTTTGATCATTGGTTGTTGATCAACGTCGTGATTATTTGCATTTTAATGATCAATGAACTGACCTCCCAGCCCGTTGTCCCTTCAGTGCTGCTAGTTTCAGCCATTATGCAAATGTGCTGTTTATGAGGTTGTAAACCTGCAGTCAGCTGAGACTGAAGAAGTCACCTGGATGATGATGATGAAACATTTCTCCCACTGAAAACGTGCAGATGAACACAGTCAACTCGTTGGGATTTACTTACCTGTATGATTGAGCATGCATCAAGACATTAGGCAGGTTTATTATTTTCTTCAAAATGTGTTAGCTGTTGACATTTTGCAACATAAAAATGTTAAATCGTGGTCGGCTGCTTGGTTAAGTGTGATAGTTGGCTTTTCCTCTTTTTATCAAATGAATTTTTAATACATGCAGGTTTTAATAGAGAGCACAAAGTTCCCCAGCAAAGCATCGCATGATGCCAGTGCAATGTACAGCATGCAAGGGCAAGGGGGTCAAATAAATGGATCTGACCTCTATGTTTTGAAGGACAGAGGTCCTATGGGTGCTGTAGATAAGGAGGAGGTTCCCCCCCATTAATAATTATCATTTTTTAATTTTTCTGCAGGCCCAGAAAAGAATCAGTGTTACAATGAATCCTTTTCTCTATGCAGTGTCTTTAATCAGAAGAGAGGGGCGGTTTCACTACATGTAATCAATGCACACCCGACCCTAATGAGCTGCATGCATACGCAGGCAGTGCACAAACACAAGCTTTAAGAAAACGCATACATATGTAGGTGGAAGCCAGAAAGTTTTTGTCGTAAATTAACACTACCTGTGTATCTAAGACGAGCAGCGGCAAAGGAACAAAGCTGCTCTCTCACAGCTGGAGCCAAACACAAAAACTGTAATTGGTTAAACACAAATGGAAGTAAGGCAGAGACAGAGGTAACGCCGCGTGAATCTGTTGGACAGCTGCACTTAAAATGTGGTCTCGCATGCTTTGCAGCTCACAGCTGCGGCCAGTCTCACATTTAGCGCACATTGTTAGAAACATAACACGATAAAGAGGGACAAATTATGTTGGCATTTACAAATTCATGCATATTAGCATAATTATGTAGCTACTTTGATCAAATTATGGGTTATGAAAAGCTTTGTGTATCATGGCATCCGAACACAAAATACAATCCAGTTCCCAGCTTCATTTACACGCAGTTACATGTTTACATTTCAAAGGAGTTTTTTTTACACAATCTGAAATTGGTTAACCGCGCCTTTTTGTGTCTGTCGTAAACGAAGAAACGAACGGCAGGACTGAAATATCTTCAAAGACACTGCGTCAGTGCAGCAACTATATATTTGTCTCAACATAACAAATTGATGATTCTTAATTATAGTTTAAGTTGCAATAAAAAAAATAAGCGAACCAGAAACAATCGTGATTTAAATATTTAAATATATATAAATATATATTTTTATTTTATTTTATTTTATATAAAATGCACACTAATATATCACTATTTATGACATTTTAGCAAAAAGACAGAGTTGCTTTAATTTAAACATTTCGACACACAGATTTGGTCTCACTTGGCCTTATGGCTGTAAGTATGTGAGACATAAACGAGGGGTGGCTCAAGACTTTTGCTTTTGATCAGAAATTGTTTCAACACCAGAAACACCAGGATTTTATCTAATGTGTCTAATTTTAATTAAGTAATTAATGATTCATGTTTAGCATTTTTATTAGTTTTATAAATAATTTGGATGACAGATTGCAAAGTTAAAATACACATTAGATACATCAAACAACAACTAATGCTTCAAACATACAATTATTGCAAAGGAACATTATTTAATAAGTTAAAAATATGTTTTGGATAACCTGTAGTTGAGTTGCTGTAAAATAAAGACTGAACAGCTGATTTTTTACTTTATTAAAGTATCTACAGCCATAGTTTAAGACAGAAAAGTAGCAGTATTGCTACCTGTTGCTAAATTGTATAAACTGTTACGAAGAACACTAGTGGTTACATTTTGATTTTGAAAAGTTAAGCACTAAAAATGAAGATTAAAAGAATAAAAAATCAACATCATTATGCCACCTGCTGCCTTCAAGGTCGAGCATGAACTGGTGAACTCAGGAACTGCATTGTCAGTCCATTACTGTACTGTGGTTAAAGGTTGTCTTGATAATGGTCAAAAGAAGAAAAAAAAAGTTGAAAATTGAAAATGCCAATTTGTCCAACTTCATTAACACAACAATCACAGTTCACGCTGTAATTGGCCAGCGCTGTGAAGGTGAGGAAGAATGCACATGTTGTACCCATTATTCTGTCTTTACGCAGCTTCTGTCATTTTCACATCTCACAATAATGTGAAAGCCTTCCAGGTGAATGTGTGCGATAACGCATCATGCCATTATCCCCATTTTTAAATGGTCACAAATGACTCCTTTCTGCGATGGATAGCTTTTCATCCCATGTTACATAAACCAGTTCTTTTCTAGCGTTTCCCCAACTCGTATGTACCTTACTTTACTATTAAGTGTTCTGCATCATGCTTTGATATATTTGTGTGGTGTGGGATGCAGCGTGAGCGCCATAATAGTACAAATGAAACATATTGACTACAGCGTCTCTGAAGCTGGTATCTTTGTTAAGCAACGTCAAAGGAAATTGATGAGGGGTTTTATTTGTCATTTGTATAAGGCAATGCTATCCTGTGTGTGTATTGAAGGTATGCAATGATTGATTGCTGCGTTATCCATCTGTAAGGCAGATTTCATTCCAGTCTGCTTGAAGTCTGTCCTGTATTGACTGACTAATGTTATTTCTCTGTTAATGAGCCAGTGTGGTATTGTTCTAGCCTCACTGACAAGAAGTGATTTATTTCCCTGAAATCACACACATGAAGATGGGAACTGACGCTGTTGTTAATCAGTGCCATAGTATCAAATGTTTTCTCTTATTGTCAACACAAACTGCCGCAGTTTATAAGATTAACTAAAACTTTACTGATCCGCTCGGATATTTAAATGAATGCAGACTGGCAAATTAATCTTTAACCCTGAGTGCTTTGATTCAAATCATATGGAGGAGAAAGAGACAAGCTCATGTTGCAAATGCCAGTACCTGAGTTGCACTGATGCTTCTCTTCTTTTGTGGCAGCGCCGCAGTGACAGCTTACTAACTAATCATGCCAGAGGGAAATCTAGCTGTTCCAATATGCAAATAGGTTCAATGCGACACATGAAACTCTGCTCAGCATAGCAATTGCACTGATCTTCTGTTGATGGTTTCCCAGTGTGAAGAGGTTTTTATGACACACACACACACACACACACCAAATTAGATGCACCTAGACAATTTAACAGGACGCTGATTTATTTTTTCCCACTTGCAAAATAAATACAAGTGGATTTCTAGTCTTTTTCATGTCACGTATAATGAAGTGCATTCATATATAGAAGAAAACCAGGCATCTTCATACATTTTTTCCAAGATGGCGTCAGCATATCTGAGCAAATAAAAATGAAACCTCATGACAGGGATTTTATTTTGTAAAGGTAAAGGTGTATGTGCTCAGGGGGAAAACATGCCTATACTAACAGGTATAAAAGTACATTTTTTCCATGATTTCCTGCCCATAATCAAAATAATGCCATGAAGTTCACTGTCTTTGCATGAAATTATCTTCCAAGCTTTTCGTGAGAAAGCATGAAAATATATTTAATATGAAGAAAATGTCCAGAACTGCATATTCCAGAAGTAATGTTGCCTCCATAAAAGACTTTTAATCAAAAAGCAGAAGAGGCGATGGATGGGGATTAATCTAATGCCAGCCTACATTATATGCGGTGAGCACTGGAAGCTAATGAATAGATGGGAGGTAAAAATAGGTGAAATTCATCTGGCCAGCAGCCTGCTCACCTGAGGGGCTGCAGACAAAGAAAGAGCTAGGAAGGGATCAAAGGAAGCAGGAGGGATCAAGCAAGGTACAGATTGGCAGGCAGACCCCCTTGTTTACACAGATAACCTTGAGAGCCAGTTTTGTGAACCCCTGAACCATTCTTCAGGTAATATGAATTTGCTGTATGTATCTAAAGTCAAGGCCGTATGGAAAACCTGGTATTTCTAACAACACGTGGCTTCTGGAGATTGTAAAACTAATTCTTTAACAGATTTCAATCAATCATCATCAATACTTAAACAGGATGAGCAGAAATACAGTACATATATACATATATGTAAACAGGGTGTCTGTTTAAAGCTATTAAAAGGCTAGTGGAGCTTCCCTGAAATGATCACAGCCAAAGTTACATCACTTCCTGTTTCAGAGAACACCCTTTTGAATCACTGAGAATTAACAGATACGTGCATATTTAATTCACTGTGATATTAAGTGGTATCTTGTAATACAGCCATGAGTTGAAAAAGAAGAATAAAGCATTCACCTGTCGGTCAAAGCATCCACAGACTTCTGCTGTAAATATATAATATAAATATATTTTAATACGGTAGCCTGTGGGGATTTGTGCTATTTGAGCCAGACTAAAGTGGCTATTTCAGGGACTGTGGCACTGGCTTAATTTTTTTTTAATCCTGGAGGTTGTCTACTGAGCTATCAACCACAGACTAAAAGTGGAAGCATTCAGCGCTGATCTTTAAGCACTGTGACGATCCAAAAACCCTCAAAAACAAGCCTCCTAATTTAGCTTCCGCTTATTTGATAACCTCTCAAACATTTTGATGTTGTACATTGTAACATTCCGTTTCCCCGTGACTGTCACTAGTGTGATAAACACAAAAAAACAGAAAACTTTACAGACTTGTTAGTCACTCTTTATGTCCGTGTGGATGAGGATAACAGAAACATCTGGAGTAAAGTTTACTTTAAAACTACAGTCTGGCGCTGTCATATTTGCAATTCAAGAGCAGCAGCAGACATGAATAAAGCAATACAAGTTTAGCTTTTTGTTGTCGTGCAACTTTTACCACATTTACGCCACATTTTCCACCAACACTCCTCTATCATTTTCGAACCAGTAAAGTAAAGGTGTGACTTTTGGAAACCATAAAACAACAATACTGAGTCAGCTGCAGGTTTTATTGGGTCAAAACATTTTTGTCCTGTCAGTCACAAAAATGAAGCCATACATTACAATAATAACAATAATAATATTTTGTTAAGTGCACACCTCTCTCTTTGCAATGGTGTCCTCTGGCAGTGAATAATCCTCCCAGCACCACTGACATATTTGCGTCGCAAATACTCCCAGTGCAGGTTTTCTGCCAAGATAACTGCTTTATTCTCATACTTATGCCCTACTTTGTTCCACCTCATCATTGCAACAGTCCAAGCAGAGAAAATCTCTGGTCTTACTTTTTGTTGTTGTTCTTCCACCTCATTTTGTACAAGCAACCAACTGTCTTTGTGCGCTTTACAAACATGCATGAATGGTCAATATGCTGTGCATTTACAGGCACCGATTATTTCTGAAACCGTGCTAAAACACTCGTCACATTAGTGTACTTGAAGCCTCAGACACAAGAGGGAAGGGACATTTTTTGGGGGGCGTCTTGTTAAACATCTAAATTAATGAAGAAACAGCTCATTTTGGAAGACACATTATATTTGTATCTTCCTTCATTCCTGTCATCATTAGGCATGCAGTTTAACGGAATAGAACGCAATGGTAGACTTCTGTGTGTCATTTACTCTGCATTTAAAAGCCCTTCAACCAATTTCCTCACACAGATGGCACGGCGAATGCGATCTGGGATACGAGCACAATTGTCTCCATCATTC